>JBBPBX010049945.1:0-19421 GCA_038048925.1 Garcialebias charrua | reverse complement strand
TATATATATATATATATGTGAAATGAAGGTAGAAGAATTGTAGTTTTCACTGCATATACTACATGAGGCAAGTGCTTAATAAAAACAGAGGTGACATTTGTCACACCAGTGATTTTCTCCCAGTTCATCTGCGTCGCCAAAGCAGTAATTGGACCTGCTGAAAGGCTGTCAGCTACCTGATTTGCCAACATACAGACAGAGTGCCACCAGCTGTTGTTACACTTTTCAAGTCTTTGATGCTCGCAAGAATAATTATTGTAGATAAAGTTAAAGCTTTAAATGTTTTCCCACAAACAATCCAAGATTATTTCCGTTTAACAACATTTTACTACAGCAAAGCTGTAAACAGAGGTGGTGATTTTTGGCAGTTCGACTGAAGACTCTCTGTCCGATTGCTCCTTGGCTCAGTATGTCCGGCCAGTTGTTACAAATCTAGGGGTCAAGCTGGATGCTGGTCTTAGGCTGGAGTCTCAGATTAAAGCAGTTGTAAAATCCAGCTTTTTTCATTTGAGGCAGCTAGCCAAAGTAAAAGCCATCCTTCCTAGACAGCACTTTGAAACAGCAATCCATGCATTTGTGACCACACGGCTGGATTACTGTAATTCACTTTATGTTGGTATTAGTGATCTGTGTACTTCCCAGCTTCAGAGGGTTCAAAATGCAGCTGCACGACTCTTAACAGGTACACGAAAATTTGACCACATTTCCCCTGTTTTGGCTTCTTTGCACTGGTTACCGGTGCGTTACAGGATTCATTTTAAAATACTTTTATTTACTTTTAAAGCTCTAAATGGCCATGCCCCTCCATACCTGTCAGAGCTGCTGCATTACTACACACCCTCTCGTTCGCTCAGGTCAGCTGACCAGTTGCTTCTGAGGGTACCGAGGACAAAGCGCAAGCTTAGAGGGGACCGTGCTTTCTCTGTGGTAGCTCCTGAGCTCTGGACTGACCTCCCATTATCAATCAATCAATCAATCAATCAATCAATTTATTCACTCGATTAAAAAAATCATCATTTTACAAACTCATTATCTGACAACACATTTACACGAGTGAAGAGGGAGCAGGAAGAAGAAAATCTTGTATAGACCTGCCCCCTTTCTCAATAATTACAAAAATGTCATGGCCGTAAACATTAAATTAACAAAACAAGTTGCAAACAATATTTAAACAATAACATACATAACAATATACCACTGTTCCCATTAACAACTCAATATGTAAGAGTTAACCATTCTTTTTTTATACTGTTTCTTGAATTGGATTATTGTAGTGCAATTTTTAAACTCATCATCCAAACTGTTCCATAGTTTTACTCCATGCACCGAAATGCACATTTGTTTTAAAGTAGTACGCACAGTTTTACTTTTGAAATCATACTTCCTTCTGTTAGTTCTATCACAAGAGTTTAAGACAAAAAACTTTTGTAAATTAAATGGCAATAATCTCTTTCTAGCTTTAAACATAATCAATAACATTTTTAAATCAACCAGATCCTTAAGTTTCAAGATATTTGATTGAATAAACAAATTATTTGTGTGTTCTCTGATGTCCACTTTATGAATAATTCTCATAACTTTCTTTTGTATGACAGATAACGGTTTAGTGTTGGTTTTATATGTGTTGCCCCACCTCTATACAGTATGTCAGATATGGAAAAACAAATGAATAATATAATGTCTGTAGAGTTGACAGCTCTAAAACATGTTTTACTTTATTTAGAAGTCCAATACTTTTGCATAGTTTTAATTTTATGTATTTTATATGAGATTTCCAGTTGAGTTTATGATCTAAAACAACACCTAAAAATTTAACTTCATGTACTCGTTCAACTTGATTATTATCTACAGACATTACAATAGAATCATCTATTTTTCTGTTACCAAAAATCATGAATTTTGTTTTATTCCAGTTTATTGATAATTTGTTGTATTTAAACCATTCATTAAGTTTAGACATCTCACAAGTCATACATTCTATAATGGGTTTTAAGTCATTCCCAGAACAAAATAAATTTGTATCATCTGCGAACAGGATGATTTGTAACTTTTTAGACACTTCACAAATGTCATTGATGTACAAAAGAAAAAGCTTTGGTCCTAGCACTGAACCTTGGGGGACTCCACATTTTATATTTTGAAGATCTGATTTTACATTTCCTAGCTGTACAAATTGTTTTCGGTTAGTCAAATAACTACTCAACCAGTTATGAACTATCCCTCTTATCCCATAATCTTGCAACTTGGAAAGCAATAAAGTATGGTCGATTGTATCAAAGGCTTTTCTTAAATCAATAAACATCCCCACTGTATATTGTTTCCTTTCAATTGCTTCTGTAAGTTCTTCGTTTAGTTCTAATAATGCAAGGGATGTAGATTTATTTGCTCTAAAGCCATATTGACTCTCACTCAATAAGTTATTCTTTTCAATATAACCATCCAATTTTTGGACAAACCATTTTTCAAGCACTTTAGAAAACTGAGGGAGCACTGAGATCGGTCTATAATTGTCAAAACTATGTCTATCACCATTTTTAAATATTGGAATAACTTTTGCTAATTTCATTTTTTCTGGAAATATGCCACTCTGGACTGACAAATTACAAATGTAAGTAAATGGTTTAATAATAAAGTCAATAGTTTTTTTTATAATCATCATATCAATTCCATCACTATCAACAGATGTTTTAGTTTTGCTTTTCCTTACTATATTTAAAATTTCATGTTCACTTATATCTCCAAGAAACATTGACTGTGAAATTCTACTACCACCCTGCCTACCCTGAATATTGTTTGTCTTAATGGAAGAAGCCAAACTTGGCCCTATATTTACAAAGAAGGAATTAAATTCATTCACCACTTTATTTTTTTCCGTCAAGGTTGTTTCTCCCTTAAAAAACTGTTTTTCAAGACAATGAGTATTATTAGGTCTTACAATACTATTCAAAATGTTCCACGTTCTTTTCATATCATCACTGCTCTCTCGCAACTTTAAATTGTAGTAATCTTTCTTAGCTTGTCTTAATAATGTTGTCAATTTATTTTTATACACCTTGTATTTCATCTCTTTGAGTTTAGTTGGAAATCTGACAAAATCTCTATATAACTTGTTTTTCTTCTTACAAGATTTTAACAGTCCCTTGGTCATCCAGGGTTTTGCATTGACATTTTTATTTTTGTGACACGTTAATATTGGGCAATTTTTGTCATATAATGATTTATAAACTTGCAAAAAATTGTCATATGCCACATTCACATCATTTACATATACTCCACTCCAGTTTTCCTTTAACAGATCATTACAGAATTTCTTTATTGTTTCATCAGATCTGACTCTTACCTGCCTTATTTCATCAACTTTACTAGTTTTTTTAATTTTACTATCATGAACTATGAATATAGGTAAATGATCACTTATGTCACTTATGAGTACCCCACTGTAAATAGCCTTTCCAATTTCATTAGTAAAAATATTATCAATTAATGTTGCAGTAGTGCTAGTGATTCTGGTAGGTTGAGTAATCACTGGATATAAACTTCTACTGGACATTGCATCAACAAAATCTGTGGTCATTTTGTGCTCTCCTTGTTTTAATAGATCAATATTGAAATCTCCACATAGTAACCAGGTTTTCCTTTCATTTAGCCCATCCAGGAGATTTTCACATCTTTCTCTAAAATATTCTATATTAGAGCCTGGTGTTCTATATACACAAGCTACAATAATGTTCCTTGTTTTCTCCATCTCTATTTCAACAGTAACACATTCCATCACATCATCCAAGGCAAATGACATACATTCTAATTTTTCACATCTCAAGGAACTATGAACATACAGTGCAACACCGCCACCTTTGTTCTTCACTCGATTTGTATAAAACAGATTGTACCCTTCCATATCAAAATCTGTAGATTTGTCATTTAACCAAGTTTCAGATAATGCTATAACTTGATAGTGATTTTTAAATGTTTTCAGATATTCATTAATCTTGTCAAAATTAGCATGAAGACTTCTGCAGTTAAAATGAATAAGTGAAAAATTATCAAAGTCCACAGAAAGATTCAGTTGTTCTTCTGTATAATATTTACAATTGTTAGTTTTGTCTAATAAATTACTGTCTGGATCAATGTTGTTTTCATAATCATGTATTTTGAATTCTGTAACACCATGTCTTGTCAAAATTGGTTTGCTTGTTGCATGTTGTATTGCTTCCATTTGTCTCTTTATTTTTCAAATGGAACGTTGTTCCTTTTTTCTAAAGGAACTTCATTCACTTGTGTTTTTCAAGAAGGGCCTCAACTCCATCCTTGAGTTCATGACCTGGGGTTCTCCTTCTTTGGGTCCAGGCCGTCTCCCATCCTGCGTTCTTCAGTATTGACTCTAGATCCATTTCCTTCTCTGGAATGTCCATGTTGACTCCGAGCTCACGTAATCCAATTGCAGCAGCTTGAGGGTCATTGTACACTTTAACTTTCCCGTTCTCACAAAAAACTTTCAGTCTAGCTGGAAATAAAATCCGTGACTTGATTTTTTGTGCATTAAGTACTTTGCGCACATCTTTGTATTTTGCACGTTCCTTAAACACTGAGCTTGTAAAGTCTTCATCAAAATAAATCCTTCGATCGTTGACTTGTACAGTCTTTGCTCTCCATGCAGCTTGCAGCACTTTTTGTTTCATGGCATACGATTGAAATCGAACTTATTAGACATAAGACAGGCCTCTTCACTTGCTGTTTTTAAGTCTCTTCTTAAAACCCATCTTTTTTCTTTGGCTTTTGGTACAATCTGAGATGTTTTAACTTTGTTTTATTGTATTCATAATTTATTATTTTAGTACTGTTTTTAGTCCCTTCCATTTTATGATTGTATTGTATTTTGTGATTGTGTGTACAGCACTTTGGTCCTGTTGGGTGCATAAAAAGCTCTATAAATAAAGTTGGTATGGTATGGTATGGTAAATGCTGGGATTCAAGAAGTAAGAAAAGTAGTAAATTACCAGAACCACTTTCCTCCACCTGTGTAATAACATGAAGATACTGTATATCAAAGTCAAAGTCAAAGTCAACTTTATTGTCAGAACTGCAATATGTACAGGACATACACAGGACCGAAATTGCGTTTCTCTCAGTCCCTCGGTGCAACAGTAACCATCTAAACACTAAACACTAAAACATTTAATAAACATAAGCATAAAATAGTAAAAGTGTAACACTGTCCTGAGTTTTTTCATAATAGTATAAAAGTATGAAAATTTACACCAACACTGAAACACCAAACACCCCTAAAACACCAAACACCCAATGAACATAAGCATAAAATGAAATAATAAAAGTGTAATACTGTCCTGAGTTTTTGCATAGTAGTATAAAAAGTATAAAACGTATATCTATAAAATAAACTGAAGTTTCTAGCGTTGACATTTGCAAAGAGTGGCACAGCAGCATATGAGTTAATGTACACAGTACATGTATATGTATGAGGTAGTTGATGTTGGTATATAGGCAAAGTGGCATATGAAGTAAGGCACATAAGGCACATTTGGCATCCTTAGATAAGGCTAGTCAGAGAATGCTGTATATGTATCTGCAGTAGTGTAGATAAAAGTAGTGTAAATGTAAACAGTAATAATAAATGTAAAGCAGTAGTAATAAATGTAAACAGTATTAATAAATGTAAACAGTGAATGTAAACAGTAGTATGACTATAGGCAGTAATGTAATACAAACATTAGTGCAAATATGAGAAGTAGTGCAAACTGAATGAGCACATGACCGAGAGTTTAGTGAATAACCCGTTTGATGACACAGAGTCCAGTGTTAAAATCTTTGTGTTGTGTGGTAATGTGTGAGAAAGTTTTTTGTGTTAAGGCAGTTCAAATGGGAGGGGAGGCAGAGCAGGCAGAGTGTTTAGCATTCTGACTGCCTGATGAACAGAGCTGTCTCTCAGTCTGCTGGTTCGAGCCTGGAGACTCCTCAGTCTCCTCCCTGATGGCAGCAGTCTAAAGCGGCTGTGTAGTGGGTGTGTGGGATCACCTGCCATGCAGTGGGCTTTCCGAGTGAGGCGTTTGCTGTGTAAGTCCTGCAGTGAGGGCAAGGAGGTGCCGACGATCTTCTCAGCTGCTTTCACGATGCGCTGGAGGCTCTTGCGGCAGGATGCAGTGCATGCACCAAACCACACCGTGATGCAGCTTGTCAGGACACTTTCTATGGCTCCCCTGTAGAAGGTGCACATGATGGAGGTTGAAGCTCCAGCCCTTTTCAGCTTGCGGAGAAAGTAGAGGCGCTGGTGAGCCTTCTTGGCCAGTGCTGCAGTGTTCCTGCTCCAGGACAGGTCCTTTGAGACGTGCACTCCCAGGAACTTGGTGCTGTCCACTCTCTCCACTGCGGTGCTGTTGATGGTCAGAGGGGCATGTTGTGCATCCCTCTTCCTGAAGTCCACGACAATCTCCTTTGTCTTCTCCACGTTGAGAGTGAGATTGTTGTGTCCGCACCACAAGGCCAAGCGGCTCACCTCGTTCCTGTAGTCCGTCTCATCGTTGTTGCTGATGAGACCTACCACTGTTGTGTCGTCCGCAAACTTGATGAAGTGGTTGGAGCTGTACGATGGTGTGCAGTCGTGTGTTAGCAGGGTGAATAGAAGGGGGCTCAGCACACATCCTTGTGGGGCCCCTGTGTTCAATGTGATGGTGCTAGATGTGTTACTCCCGATCCGTACTGTCTGTGGTCTCCCGGTCAGGAAGTCTAGCAGCCAGTTACACATTGAGGTGTTCAGCCCCAGACTGTCCAGTTTATGGATGAGCTGTTGGGGGATGATGGTGTTGAATGCCGAGCTGAAGTCGATGAACAGCATTCTAACATAAGAGTCCTTCGTGTCCAGATGTGTGAGAGCTGTGTGGAGGGCAGAGGAGATGGCATCGTCGGTTGAGCGATTAGGTCGGTATGCAAATTGGAAGGGATCCAGGGAGGCAGGGAGGACAGATGTGATGCTTTTCATGACTAGCCGTTCAAAGCACTTCATCAGGATGGGGGTGAGTGCTACTGGGCGATAGTCATTGAGGCATGCGGGCGTTGCCTTCTTTGGGACAGGGATGATGGTGGTGGCTTTGAAACAGGTGGGGACGATGGCCTGGCTCAGTGAGATGTTAAAGATGTCCGTGAAGACCGCTGCGAGTTCCCCTGCACAGTCCTTCAGCACACGACCAGGTATGTTGTCAGGACCAGAGGCCTTCCGGGCATTAATCTTGATAAATGATCGCCTTACGCTGTCTGAGGACAGCGCCAGCACCTGGCCATCAGGAGAGGGGGGGAATTTATGTGCAGGTGTGCTGTTACTTGCCTCAAACCGAGCGAAGAACTCATTCAGTTCATTCAGCGTAGAGGTTGAGCTGTCACAGGTCTGGGGGGGGGTTGTAGTCTGTGATGGTCTGTATTCCCTGCCACAGACTGCGTGTATCCTTGCTGTCCTTGAAACGGTGAGCTATTTTCCTGGAATACTGCTCCTTGGCCTCTCTGATGCCTTGATCCAGGTTCTTTCTGGCTGCCTTCAGGCCCACCTGATCTCCCGCTTTGAAGGCAGCATTCCTGGCTTTCAGGAGTCTGTGAACCTCAGCTGTCAGCCATGGCTTCTGATTAGCCCGAACAGTGATGGTTTTGAGGTTGGTAACATCATCAATGCACTTGGCGATGTATGAACATACAGTGTCTGAGTACTCCTGGAGACATGTGTTGTTGTTTGTGGTAGCAGCTTCTTTGAACATACCCCAATCTGTGGTGTCAAAACAGTCCTGGAGTGCCTCTGAAGACCCCTCTGGCCACACTCGTATCTGCTTGCGGACTGGTTTTGTGACTTTCACCAGCGGCCTGTATGCTGGCTTTAGCATAACACAGATATGGTCAGAAGCACCAATGTGGGGGAGGGGGAGGGCTCTGTAGGCATTTTTCATGGTGGTGTAAACTTGGTCCAGTGTGTTGTTTCCTCTTGTTGCAAAGTTTATGTTTCTGTATGTTTTTGGAAATACACTCTTTAAATCTGCATGGTTGAAATCACCAGCCGTGATGAGAAAAGCATCAGGATGGGCTGTTTGTTGCTCACTGATGTGCAGATATAGTTCATTCAAAGCCTCACTTCTAACTTTGCTGTTGGAGCTTGGAGGAATATATACAGCAACAATCAAAACAGCTGTAAACTCCCTCGGTAAATAGAACGGTCTGCATTTAATAGTCATGAACTCCACTAAATGTGAGCAGTGTTTGTAGACCAGCAGCATCCAGGCACCATGCTTTGTTGATGTAAACACAGAGCCCCCCTCCCCTTGTCTTACCTCCCTCGAGGGTTCGGTCCGCTCTGTAGCATGTTAGCTCCCCTAGCTGGACAGCATGGTCCGGAACGTTGTTGTTGAGCCACGTTTCCGTGAATACAAACACACAGCAGTCTCTCACAGTCTTTTGTGTCGTTCGTAGCAGGCGTATATAATCCAGTTTATTGTCCAAGGAGCGCACGTTAGCCAAAACCATGGATGGGATCGCCGGTTTGTGTGGGCTAGCTGCTAGCCTAGCTCTGACACCTCCGCGTTTACCCCGCTTCTGTTTTCTGTCACGCCGCTTGTGGCGTTTCCACGGCGGGCGCGATGAAGGGAGGCTCAGGGCTGGCTTCCGCTTTCTGTCCAGCCGCTTGTGGCGCTTCCACGGCGGCCGCGAAGAAGGGAGGCTCAGGGCTGGCTTCCGCTTACTGTCCAGCCGCTTGTGGCGCTTCCACGGCGGGCGCGATGAATTGAGGCTCGGGGCTGGCTTCCAGAGCAGGCCGCAGTCACGAAACTCATTTAGCTTCTGTTCGAGCTCACGTAGCTTCTCCTGTAGGTCACTGTTTATTCCCAAATGAGCGGTTTTTCCGACATCAAGCAGGAACTCACGGCTATACTTGCGTTCTTGAACACGTAAACATGACGAAGACGTGCCGGCACATTGCGGCATGCAGGACAAAGAAGACGAAAACACCGTGTTGTGATCTGTCTGGAACAGATCCCTCTTGTAAATTAGTCCCGTGGCTCAATGAGGCTAGCCTGTATAAATAAAGGTTGAATGAATGAAAAAAAAAAAATGATTTGAAACAAATTGTCACAAACTTATGCAGAAAAACTGGTTCATGCATTTGTCACATCTAGGCTGGACTATTGCAATGGTTTATCATTTGGGTGTCCAAAAATTGCTTTAGTCCGTTGATCCAAAAAGGCTGCTGCCAGTTTTAATGAGAGTGAGAGATCATATCTCTACGGTTTTAGCTTCTCTCTATTGGCACCCTGTCAAATCCAGAATTTAATTCAAAATCTTACTTCTAACCTACAAAACTCTCAACAACCTAGCTCCCTCTTATTACAAATTTTATTGTTCCATATTTTCCTAACAGAGCATTTCGCTCTGAGACTGCAGGTTTACTTGTGGTTCTTAGAGTTTCCAAAAGCAAAACGGGAGGAAGATCTTTCAGTTATCAGGCTCCTCTCTTGTGGAACCAACTTCTAGTTTCTGTCTGTGAAGCTGACACATTGACTACTTTTAAGATTAGGCTTAAGTCTTTCCTTTTTGATAAGTCCTATTTGTATTGGCTTGGGTTTCCTTAGCCATCCCTTAGTTATGTTGATATAGGCTTAGACTGCTATCAGAGGCGGTCCTCCCTATGGGCAATACGGTCTGTTGCCCTGGGCGCAGTCCAGCAGGGGGCGGCAAAGCAGAAGAAGAAGGAGAGACACTGCGCCTCGATTATTTTTTATTTATTTTTAATCTTTTACAACTTTTGTTTTTAACAACATAACACAGAACACCACTACTGCACTGCTCCTGTGCCGCCCCACCCTTCATTTATTCACATGTCCTCAGTTTAATCACCACAGCAGCTGCTGGGGCACCGTGCACTTTTCCACTTTCACTTTCGTTTCAGTTAGGTGCGCGAAGGTGACACTACGTGCGGTCAGTGAAAAGATCATGGAAGGGAGGAAAAGTAAGGGTGGTGCAGAGAAGAGAAGGAAAACAGACGCAGCTGTTGAACTTTGCTGCAAACCACAGTTCAAGTTAATTATGAAGTCACTTAATTTTGTGGTGTGTGGCATTGTGACATAACATTCTGTTAAATAATTTAAATAATATATGAGTCTGGTGAAGACCTGCTCTATATGAAAAGTGCCCTGAGATGTCAGATGATTCAACTCTCTAATGAAATTGGCCTGAATTGATCAAAAGTCTTGGTAAAAAGGGGAGATTTGTGCAATTATGACAATTTTTTAATGTGATTTAGAGCCAGGGTGATGAGGGGATTGTTCCTGTCAGTATGAAGGAACAGGTGAGCTGTTCTAACTGTGTGTGAACAAACATTAGTAATATAAACACTTTCTAAACAACAGTAGTGACTCATTATATTTTTATCATTAAAAGTAAGATAATAAATGCATAAAGCAATGAAAGGGAATAGTATGACAGAAATATGAAATAAACCTGCATATTTTGCCATTGAAAATATATTAATTGGTTAAATCAAAATTAGTTTTCCGTATAAAATGTACTAAATCTTTACAGATTATTGTTCTGATGCAGGCTCAATAAATGTAGTCCTCTGGACAGATTCTTCTTTGTATCAAAAAGACTTATTCAGTCTGAGGAGCTGTGACAAACTCAGTCATCTTTCCTCCTTGATAGAGAGGAACGATGGTTTGAGAGAGGAGTAAAGGAGGCCATCTTTGTGAAAAGAAACCGTCCATCATTAAACAGAGGTGGAGGCCTCCGGGTTCAACTGTCCACCTCTCACAATGCTGTTATTGCTAGTATCTTACCGTTCACATAAAATATTTGATAATGTTCTTATGGAAACAATTTTTGAGTAATGTTCATAATGTGTTAATGCTACATGTTTGTCTCAGGCTACTTCTTGTTCTGCCATTAACTCTAAAATAGTTATTGAATAGATTATATATGTAGGTAAAACTAGATGTTGAACAACCCATTAAAATACACCAGAATCACCAAAATGCAGGAAATGGCATCTATTTTATTCAAAATTTTCTGAGCGAGGACCGCCACTGGCAATCTAGCGGCCGGGGGGGGGGGGGCGTTGGGGTTGCTCGCCCAGGGCGCCAAATAGGCTAGGACCGCCTCTGACTGCTATAGGACAAACTGACCACATTTCTTTACTCTGCTGCTGTCTTTACTTGCTCTACCTGTTTAATATTTGTAATAAATTATATCCTTAACATGTTTTTTGTCTTTCTTCGGCCTGCACATTCTATGTTCATTTGTTTTTCCCTTCCTGTCCTTTGAAACCCCAGCTGCTCAAAGCAGATGACCACTTCTCCTGAGCCTGGTTCTGCTGGAGGTGTATTCCGGTTAAAAGGGAGTTTTTCCTTTCCACTGTTGCCTTTGTGTTTGCTCAGGATGGGAGACTGCAACAAAGTCAAGATTCAATGCATCTGCTGGCTTCCTTCTTTAGAAAGATAACTTTTACTAATTGGCTTTTGTATGTATGTGAATGGACCCTGTGATGGACTTGCGACCTGTCCAGGGTGTCCTCCGCCCCTCGCACAGTGATTGCTGGACATGGGCAAAAAATGGAAGAAGCGGGTAAAGATAATGGATGGATGGATGGATGGATGTGAATGTTTCTGTTCAGTGCCCTGAGACGACTTCTGTTGTAATCTGGCACTAAATAAATGAACTGAATTTAATTTAACTGAATTATCTGCAACAAATTTATTTTTGACCTCGTCTTAAAATGTGATTAAACATGCATTGGGTGTCAACTTTCTAACTCAAGGCCGAGATACACTTGAGCGTCCTCAGGTACGCCACTCTACGCGCGCATATTGTGCGCATGTGTTTTGCTGCTATACTTCATAAACTATTCAGCTTTAAAAAGCTCGCGTTCTCCTTGTTGTAATATGAGCAGCTGCGCACGGAGTGGACTCAACTGAGCTCGCTGATTGGTCACTTGCTGACACGCCTACTGAAATGATTGACAGACAGCTTTCTCAGTCAGCTCATGTAGCTCCTTGAAGACCGCGGCGGTGTTCATGCGGTGTTTCTACTATATATGTTGTAAAAAGTTCTCTCAGAAATAAAAATAATAACAGGGAGTGCTTTTCCTGCAGCACACAGCCCACCAGGGATATTTAAAACATCGCGCACCCAGGTAGGACCTGAATTCATTCATTTCATTCATGGAGTGAACGGAGGAAGAAGTGATTACTTGACTTTAGGCAAAAAAACAAAAGAAAAGGCCCGATCAGCGATAAAGAAGGGGAATTTATTTCATTTGTGTAACATACAAAACAGTCCGGCGCCGGGAAGTTTATGGTCAGACACCGCGTATTGCGCACGCGGACGTAAAAAAAAAGCTTTGCGCGTACATGCCCTGAGGGGCTACGCGGGGCTACGCTTTTGCCTTGACGTACGTACGCTGCGTATAGGCGTATCGTGAGGACGCTCGAGTGTATCTCGGCCTTCACACACCATCTTTTAAAATATTATACTACTATCCTGATGCATGCTCAATAATCCAGGGAGAAAAATCTAAAAAAGTTAAGTCTGGTCATCTGGAATGTCCAGATGACCAGACTTAACTTTTTTTTTTGATATTATACTTCTGTATTTCAGTAGCTCAGTCCTGTTAAAAACTACCATTAACTCAAGAGCACAGTTCATTTTTAAGGTTAACTTGTTTTTTGGTTAACAGTGATACTACCGGTTACTGATTCAATCTGCAGGCAGTGCTTTGAATTTGACGAATATGAAAAGCAAAACATGACAACGTGTACATCTGTAGACATAGAACCATAAGCAGTTATGAAAGGATGAGCGGATAGTGTTGCTACAACGACTCAAGACAAAACTTTTGCTTCCCTTGTAGTTTATCAGCTATTCAAGAATAACTACGTCTGCAGATGAGACTTAGCTGTTTATTTATTGGGCTAGCTTTGAATGACATTTCAACTGTCATTTTCCTCTTTGTAAAGATTTTATTCTACCAGCATGTCCTTAAAAAATAAGAAACAGTTGCAGTGTGAAGCACAAGTAAGGTTTAAGTTCTGAAAAGTTTTTCAGAGAAAAACACGCTAAATTATGTCATTTGCCATATGATTTGAATTATTTGACACTTCAGGCCCCCTTCACACAGGATAATAATCATACAATGCTTTCTATGACTTCCATGACCTAACAGACATGTCTAGTAGATCCCACCACGTTCATAATATCTCCTTCTTGGCAGATATACTCTTAATATTTAACAAATAGGTTTTCTGTACCCACTGAGGCAATTGCTTTCTCCCTCACCACCCTACAAACCTAAACTGGCACAAATCCTTCAGACTAGATCAGGATGCAGCTACAAACTAGAGGATATTGTCACACTAGGACAACCCTACGCTGGATACACTACCACCATGCTCCCTCACGCACCACCCAGGACCCCAGTTTACACATGTTCAAAACCATTGTGGATGTATAAAAATGTATCATGGGCAGCCTACTATCTTCCTAATAATGCAAGAACAAGAAAACAAGCAGATTTTTTTTTACATTGCTGAAGATTTTCATCCTCTGTGAATGGGGCCCTATATACTGTACATAACATTTACAAAAGAAATACATATTTGACATTACATTTTAGATCACCATTCACAGTGTTAAGACTGGGACTGTTTAGTATCACTGTTCCTGTCTTGAAGAAAAAATATTTGAATTAGACCAGTAATGAAGTAGAGCATACCAGACAGCCAAAGACACAGACTTAAAGCCAATGAGAAGTAGGAAAGCAAAAACTTTTTCTTAGGAATAAGCCCAATTTGGCAAATATCTAACCACCCAAATGGTCCAAGTAAACCTCCAACTGGCTCTCAGCCACTGGGCAATACATATTGTTGAACAGTGCTGTCTGTTGTGGCCTACTGCTGCATAACATATGGTCCTAAGCTTTTCATCTCTCCAGGGAGGAAACACCCACACAAACACATGCACATATTCAATTGAACACGACAGAGACCGAAAACGAGAAAGAAAGGAACAGACAAACACCAACATAGTGACTAAATATACAAAGGTTCACAAGCTGGTCTTCAGAAGCAACATTAAACAAAGATGAAAACAAGCCACACCGACTGATGGGCAGCATGCTAACAGGGCAACTGCTCTTTGGTGAGAGACATTGCACACCAGGATATACCGTAATTCCAGGAGGCAGAAGTTACAGGGCGCATGTGAATGATGGCCTGCTCTAGATCCAGTTTTGTGTCATCAGTGAAGACATGTGGTCTTTAATAGAGCAAATGGAAAAAGGGAGGTTACATCATTCAGCCTCTTGTGCTGCTGAAACTCACTAATATGGTCTATTTCTCTCTCATAGCAGGAATATTTCAAGCAATACAAGTTCAACTAAACAGATGGAATAAAATTAAACATGTGTCCACAATGTGTCAGAGTTTAAAACAGGATATTGTAAGATAAAATAAAAAAAACTCTGAACATTGACACACAAACTTAGAAGCACTAGCACAAATACAAACCCACATGCAGAGTCATATCCACACTCAATTCCACTTTGCCTTAAATCAAGGCTCAGCCGGGCCAACGCACCGATCTATACTGCTCTAGGTAAATTAACGTTAGTAATAAGATATCATGGCTCTGATTGATCCTCTATTTCCATGTCCACACCATAAAATGACCCAAGCACAGCCACAGCACATCATCAGTCTAATGCTGCATTGATTCCACACTGAAGTTAGGTTACAGACGAGGGTAGAGATGGAAGAGGGCATGGAAGTATTATAGATGACTGCAGAATAAGGCCGGAGTTGAAGTTGAGCTGAGATACAGCTCTATAATAAAAGGGTTTCATGAGAAATCCATCCATCCATTATCTTTACCCACTTCTTCCAAGAAAATAAAAAAACGTTTCCAAATTTAGTAACTTCATTTTTGTCAAATGTATCGGTATGCCAATAGGCTAACTGCTCAATGTAGCAGTGCACCTTATTCAATTCAGTTTGGTATAGTTTGAACTAAAAATTATGAAGACTCGGTAATCAACAACATTTATCTAAATGCAGTAGAAGCTGTAACAGGGCTTCTGTGCTGGTAAAATATTTTGGATCAATATTGGCTCTTCTTATTTTTTTCCAGATGGCAGTGGGTCCACTTGCCTTCTCTACATTTAGCCGGAATAGTAACAGGTGTTGTTTGAACGTCAAACCATTAGGTGCTTAAAGGTCATTTCATACTCCATCCGAAACAGAGAAAACGGCTCTCATTAATATAGTTGTGTGATGAAAACAGACATTTTGTTCTGGTAGTAATTTTGTCTAGAGTTGCAGTTTGAGTCCAAAAAATCCGACCCGACCTGGCCCGGCCCGGGACCCAGCCCATAGCCATCATTTCCGGACCCCACCTGATCCGACAAACTAATAGTGATTACAGGTCCAAATCCGCCCCCCGCCCCCAATATTTTTAATTAAGCTTTGAATGCTGGTCAGCGAACGTGTGCGGCTGAATAAAAGGGGTAAAAGATCGGACCTCAGGAGATGTTTGGCATTTCATGGCCGTCAACGTGCATCAAATGCTTCTCCGGCTTCTGCTTGCATTGGACCCTGTTCTGACATGTCGGATATTTTGTGATCTCACCTGTCTGGGTTGTTGCGTCGCCCGCGCGTGTCAACTGAGTGCAGCGGCTGAACGCACGTACATTTGGGCTGATGGATTACCGGCTTTAGTCCATCTGAAGCTTAACTGAACTTTTTACTTCTTTGGAGACCGGTCAGCGCACGATGAAATGGCCGCATGTGGTAGGTGATAGTATGGCATGTCATATTGCCATATATTTGGATCATCAGCCGCACACGTCTGCTGACGCAATCAAAATCCCAACACCGACCCGGCCTACACATTAAGCACATTATCATAGTCAGAGTCAGAGTCAGAGTCAGAGAGTCTTTATTGTCATTTGCACCGCATGTGGTACATGTGATGAAAACGAGATTATGTACACGGGGTCCCAGTTACATCCAACAACAAATGCAAGAGAAAAACAATAATAACATCTAGAATTAACTAAGAGAAACATCAACTAGTAATACACTAAGCCCTAATGTAGTGGAAAAACATCATTATAAACAGCAGCACAAACATGAGTCTGTATGAGCAGATGGTCACATAGACCACACATAGCCGTTTACGCATTTGCCGGCCCTCCCCGGCTCTCCCTGGCTCCTCCCTGCTTATAACCCGGGTTCTGCATGTTCGCATTTTCCTTTTTTTCCCCGACTCCGCCCTCGTCATGGAACCATCTCCTCCGTGGTTCCATCGGACCGCGGCCCGACGGGCCCAGTTCACGTCATTTACTGCTCACATTTGATTCGTTGTTTGCAGCAGGGGCTGGACTGCTTCGTGTAGGGGCGAGACCAGAGGGCGTGACTAGCTGCGTGTTGAGTCATCAACTGCGATTTCGCCAGCGCACCTAAAAGCACTCTATTTTCATCTAAAAACTACTTTTGAGTGCATAAAAATGATCGGAAACGTGTGTTTATATGCTTAACTTGCTAACTGTAGTGAAAAAACACATGAAAACTCAGTATTTATTTCGTTTTTTCCAAAAATTCGCAAACCGGAAGTCCGCTCGTAAATTTCGCCAGCGCACCTAAAAGCACTCTATTTTCATCTAAAAACTACTTTTGAGTGCATAAAAATGATCGGAAACGTGTGTTTATATGCTTAACTTGCTAACTGTAGTGAAAAAACACATGAAAACTCAGTATTTATTTCGTTTTTTCCAAAAATTCGCAAACCGGAAGTCCGCTCGTAAATTTCGCCAGCGCACCTAAAAGCACTCTATTTTCATCTAAAAACTACTTTTGAGTGCATAAAAATGATCGGAAACGTGTGTTTATATGCTTAACTTGCTAACTGTAGTGAAAAAACACATGAAAACTCAGTATTTATTTCGTTTTTTCCAAAAATTCGCAAACCGGAAGTCCGCTCGTAAATTTCGCCAGCGCACCTAAAAGCACTCTATTTTCATCTAAAAACTACTTTTGAGTGCATAAAAATGATCGGAAACGTGTGTTTATATGCTTAACTTGCTAACTGTAGTGAAAAAACACATGAAAACTCAGTATTTATTTCGTTTTTTCCAAAAATTCGCATTCTGAGCTTTTCGGTAAGAACTGCCCACCCACGTCAAGTGAATACCCCACCCACTTCAAGGCTTGCTCTCCGGACAGTGCGCAATCAACGAGGGCGGGCCAGAGCTGGCTCTGGGCCAACCAGAGACGAGCGGGACCGGGGAGGGCCGGCAAATGCGTAAACGGCTTCAGTCACATAGACCAGCCTGACCCGAATCCGGGTCGGGCAGGGCCGGGCTCCATGTTCGGGTTAGAAATCACAGCTCTAGTTTTATCCTCCCCTATTCCACACAAGGCCAAACTTTTCCTCACAGGGGTATACGCAAAGTATTGTGTGATTGGTTAGAAGTTCTTGGGCATTTTTTTGTTTATGGGGAAAAGTGCTCGGACAGCAATGTTGTCCTTTCGCTTAAACTACTCCACTCCCAGAAGCAGACTGTTGTGCGTGCAAGTAACATGAATAGAAGCAGTTGGCAGAGGTAGACAGAAAATACATTCATCTGTATGACTCTTCAAGACACACATAAAGATGGTCCAATGGCCAAAACTCTTGGATGAAGATTGTGCATTGTGCAGTCCCTCTGACAAAAAGTGTGGCGCTCTCTTTGTAACAGATTTGTGGACAAACAGCAGATGCAGGGGCAGAATGGAGACCCTGGTGGGAAGAAACCTGTGCATGTGTACTGTAGTGGGACGGGTTCCCAAGAACTCTGCACTGTGGACTTGTGGACTATGAAAGGTGTGTGCGAAAACGAACGTGACTGAGAGCTGACTGTTCGACTTTGGATGGAGTATGATATGACAAAGTCCTTTGCCAATTTTTTGAATGGCAAAACTGTGCCGTAGCACATGCCACTGGGAGTTTCATAGCTCTGTATCCACCAGCGGACCTCCACTGGTGGAGACAGAAGCCACCAGAGACCAGCAGTTCGACCTTCTAAGATACCGGTAGACTTCATAGTTCAAAACGTCAACGCATGCCATACGTATGCCATATTTATGTTGTTCAATAAATTATAATTTATGTTGAAGAAAATTAAGGATGAAAAGTTAATATATAAACATATGGACTGATTTGTCTGGATGGATGGATGGATGGATGGATGGATGGATGGATGGATGGAAAGAATATGAAACATTACAAATATTTTTATAGCTTTGCTCCATTCAAGAAGCCTTGTCTACAATTCTCAAAAATGGAGTAAAACTAGAGAAGCACCATTGAGTTTTCTTGGCTAGTTTCTGATTGTTGTTCATTTCATTTATTTATTTATTCATTTTATAAAAAAAAGAATACACAACAAACATGTTTCTTGTATAAAAAGAAAATATAAAATGAAAGGTGGCAGAAGAAGAAAATATCTTATTTTGTCTGCCCCTTTTTAGAATAAAAAAAAATCATTTCAAACAATAATTATATTTAAGTAATAATGAAAAAAATGAATAACACATCTCAATTTTCAAATTTCGAGATATTACACATTGAACTACTTCATACATATTTCTTCAATAATTCACTCTTTATCATTTTTTTAAATACAAACATTGACATTGCTTTTTTTATATCACACTCTAAGTCATTCCACAATCCAACTCCCTGGACTGAGGTAGACCGTCCCTTCAAACTAGTTCTGTATTGTGTCTTTACAAATACATCAGTTCCCTTTAGGTTGTAACAGCTTGATCTTTTAACAAAATGTCTCTGAATATTTAAGGGTAGTGCATTGTTATGAGCTTTATACATCATCATTAAAATATGGTAATCTACTAAATCATGGAACATCAGTAATTTCAATTGAAAAAATAATATACTAGATGGATGACAGTAATGTTTTCTTGCAATAATCCTTATGGCTCTTTTCTGTAAAATAAAAATAGGTTTTATAATAGTTTTACATGCTTTTCCCCAAACATTAATGCAATAAATTAAATGTGGAACAATGATGGTGTTATACAACAGATACAACGCTTTGTCATTCAATAGGTCCCTAACCTTATACAGTACAGCAATGGATTTCGAAATTTTCATTTTTACAGAGTCTATATGTTTTTTCCAAGTTATTTTGTCATCAATGACAACACCCAAAAACTTGACCTCACTCACTCTACAGATTTCTCCATCCTCAATTGTAAATTTGACATCTGCAGATTTCTTTTTATTTCCAAATATCATATAATGAGTCTTTTCTAGATTTAATGATAATTTGTTTAGTTTAAACCAAGTCTGTATTTTGACAAACTCTTTCTTCATCAATTCCAACATCTGAT
>JBBPBX010049944.1:0-19902 GCA_038048925.1 Garcialebias charrua | reverse complement strand
GCAAAAGAAAATCAGAGCTGAACATGAAAAGGCAGAAAGCTTAAACTACTAGAAGGAAGTGGAAAGCGCTGAAATGAGCTTAAAAAAATGTAGGATTACCTGAAAAAGATTAAAACAGCATAAAAAAGCTAAGCTGAAATAGCAGAAAAAAGCTGAAAGGAGCATAACAAGCTGAAATTAGCATAAATAATTAGGATGAAAAAAGCAGAAATTAACACAAAACAGTGGAAATTAATGGAAAAAGCTGATACATGTATAAGTAAAAACAGCTTAAAAGTAGCTAAAAAGGCAGAAAGAAGCTTAAATTGCCAGAAGGAAGCGAAGAGAGAACATTTTGCTGAATTACGCTAAAAAGTTTAAATGAGTACAAAAAGTGTGAAATAAAATCAGTTGTAGCTAAAATAGCAGAAAAAGCTGAAACTTCCAACAAGCAGAAAGAAGCATAAGTCAGAGAGTCAGATATTCTCTTTATTGTCATTCGCACCACATGTGGTACATGTGATGAACATGAGCAAGCAGGTCCCTGGTTCAAATCTCAGTCCAGGGGCCTTTCTGGGTGTGTGTGTGTGTATATGTATGTATGTATGTATGTGTGTATATGTATGTATGTATGTGTGTGTGTATATATATATATATATATATATATATATATATATACACACACACACATACACACACACGTTTTTCTGTAAACAGTTTGCAAATATTTTGTTTTCTGTTCTTGCCTTGTTGCTGTTGTGTTCTCCAAATTTTCCCACTGTGGGATGAATAAGGTTTTGTTTTATCTTAAACAGTGACATGACGCTGGTCAGGATGTTAAATATACAGAGAAGTGTTTTCAGAACAGATGTGATTCTGTACTGAAAGCCAGCCAACACTTGTTACTCTGCCAGGATTCCACGGAAAGACGTTACGAGAGAGTCCGTTGTAATTCCAGCAGCTTCATTCAGAAGGATCACCTCACAGTCCAGGCTTCTCAGCTCGGACACAGAAGCCTTGAAGCAGGCGTATTGGAGAGAGAAAGAGGAGAAGATGGTGGGTTTGACTGCTGAAACAAAAACAGGGTTAATGTTTTTTTCTTTTTTACAACTTTTACTTTTTAAACTTCTTTTTTTAGAAAGCAGCAGAGGCCAGAAAAAGTCAAATCCAGGAGGCAGATCTGTCCCGTACAAAGAACCAGCCGCTCAGCGACCTGGAGCTGGAGGCTCATGGTCGCGCTCAGCGCCTGTTGGGGCGGGCCAAAGCTTTAAAGATGGAGCAAGAGGATGAAATCCAAACGCTCAACCGGGTGGGAGCCACCGTTTTCAATGTGTCCGATGTTTTCTAACAAGCAGGGTCAGCTCCAACTGTTCACGACTCATTGTTACAGTGTGAAGTTCTCGGATCGCACGTGTTTGGGATGATGCTCGGCTAGTACCGTGCCAAAGTCTAGCTAAACGTCTGTAAAACTGACCGAGCTACAACCATTGTTGTTTGTTCAAGCTCAGTAGCTTGTGGAGACCACCTCGAGTCAGGTTGACTTTAGAAGTTCACCTGACCAGTGAGTCGAGCGTCACTTTGCAGAAACACTGCGTTGTTTGTCTTCAGCCTTTCGGGGACAGGTGATATAACACCCACCCCCTCCCCGAAGATTAAAACTTTGTTTTTGTGCCTCTCAGCTGATTCTGGATGCTCAGTGTCAAGCCACCCGTGATGCTCAGATCCAGGAGAAGAAACAGATCGAGGTGGAGCTGGTGGTGGAGGACAAGCGTCTCGACACCATGATGGAGGTGGAGCGCCGCAAGGCTTTGGAGATGACCAACAAGATTGATGAGCAGCGCAAAGAGCAGAGGGTCCGGTAGGAAGAGCACGCAGATTATTTTTACAGAAATATTCAGAGAGACGCTGCTTTAAAGACCGCTGTACTTCAGAGGAAAGCAGCAGATTTACGACCAGATCCAAGAACGTCTGGAGAACAAACTATTGCTGGATGAGATAAAAGAAAAAGAGAAACAAAACATGAAGGAGGCTCAGGAAAGACAGAACCTGGAAGAGCTCAAGGTGATGTGACTTACCCTGAAAGACGTGCAAGCACACACAACACGCCTGCCGTTTAGTTTCCTCTCACAAAGCCTCGTGTTTTTTAGGCCCTGGAGGACAAAAAGATGAAGCAGCAGCTTCTGCAGGAGGAGATCATGCGCATCAACGCAGAGGTGATGAGGGCCAAAGAGAAGAAGCTGGAGGAGGAGAAGCTGGAGGACATGAGAGACGCAGAATTCCAGCAGAAAAAACTGGTCAGATTAAAAGCAACCGGTGAGTTTCTTACGAGATCCGTTTTTAAAACCCCGTTTTATTTTCAACGACAGGAACGACAAGCGGAGTACGAGGCAGAGCAGGCGCGCATCAAAAAGGAAAAGGAGCTGGAGATTTCTTCTCTGAGGGCTAAGCAAGAGAGAGCAAAAGACCACAAAGCAGAGCAGGTCAGGAACTCACACTTATGAATCCCTAAGAAAAAACTCACTGTAAAGCCTCTTTATTTGGTGATATGAGACTTATCTGTGCTGCTGATCATCTCCTGCTGCTGTATTCATTCACCCATCTGCTCACCACACTCATGTTCGGGCTGCTGCTGTTACGTCCCATCGTTTTACATTAGTAGGGTCTTGCGTATATATTAAATCCTTATTTACGGTTTCTTTTATACTTTATATTTGGCTATTTTTGGGTGTAATTGGGACCCGAGTACATAATTTCATTCCACCATGTGGTGGAAACAACAGTAAAGTTGACTTGGACAAACGTGGCTTATTACAACTGTTACAAATGCAAAATTCTGTAATTCCAACTTGTGAAGGACGAGCTCCGTGCTCGCAGGAGCCAGGCCATCGCAGAGAGGAAATGGAGGATGAACGAGCGAGCGCTGGCTGTGAAGAAGGCGCGCGACGAAGCGACGCTGAGGGTGGCTCGCTTGGAGCAAGTCAACAACAAAAAGCACTGCCTGGCCGCGGAGACCAGCCGAGAGAAGGCGATGACCGACAGGGTGCTGAAGTGAGAAATAGAAAACGCAAAATCTGACACTGTTCTTTGTAAGGATCTAAAACCGTGTGGTCTACACATTTGTAGTGGGTATGCTGTGATTTGAAACCAAAGTACACTGGTTAGTACAATGTAATTGCCAATTTTTGATTTTTAAGCATATTGAACATTTCCAAATTTCTCTGATTCTTACGTTTGAAAATATGTACAACAAACTTTGTACAACAGTTGACTTTGTATTAAAAACAAGTCATAGAATTTATCAAACAGTGTCAAAGCAAAGCGCTGCATACCGATAGATAAGTTAGGGAAGAGCTGAACGTATCAATGACACGTGCCTAATGATACATATCATTGGGCACTTAAGTGGGTATACTGGAAAAAAATTTCTAGTGGGTATACTCTGTATGCCCGAGCCTACGTGGTACTCGGGTATACGGAGTATACCCACTTAAGTGCCCAATGATGCAGATCACTGGGCACTTGTGAGTGGGTATACTGAAATTCTTAAGCTTTTCTAGTGGGTATACTCTGTATACCAGAGTTGAGTATCACGTAGACTACCCTAAGTACTTCTCCAACCAGGGTTCAACAAGAAGCTATAGCCAAGGAGAGAGAGCAAAAGGAGAGGAAGCTTCAGAAAGCCTTCCATCACGCAGAGACCGTGCGCCAGCAGATAAAGGAACGGGAGCTCTCCGCCATCACCAGGCGCAGAGAATTCTTTCAGGAGGCTGATCAGCTGGTTGAAAAGAACCGGCAGAGACGCCTGCGTCTTCAAGAGATCAAAGAGAAGAAGCTGCTGGAGCTCAAGTAAGTGTGAGCCAACGGGTGGAGAACCAAGTTGTCAGTCCGGCTGTCTGGATGACGTCATTAACGCTACGATGTGCTTGTGACTCTGCAGAGCAACAGGAATCGGTGAAAAATACTGCTCTGAAGTGGAACGCAAGGCCCAGAAGATGCTTTAGACAAGTGTTAGTTCTTTAGAGACATTTCTCAAGACTCTTCAGAAAAAATAAAAAGGTTGAAGCAACACTTTCACATATTTATGAGCTTTTGAGCAGACACTTGTTTTTATTAGCTTTGTAGAGCGTCTTGTACGTACATACGGTATACAGCAGAAACAACAGACACTGGTACATTATTTCACACAGACACAGGAAGATGGCAACTACTGTTTTATTATGTTTTAAACTTGGGATAGTACTTTCCTTTCAGTTTAGTCATGTCCTTCATGTCCCACTGACAAGACCTCCTTTCTGGTTCATTTGCAGAACAGAAAGGAATTAATCCTATGTTCAGATTAGAATGACACTTTACACACACAGATTAGAGCATGTAAGGGAGTTGGGTACATCAAGGTAAATAACAGTCTCCTATTCCAGACCAGACTGGATGTTCAGAGACCCAGCTCGTTCTAATGACCATCTAAACAGAACAGGACTTCAGGAGTGTTTATGGATCATCAAGCTTCAGAACGGTCCACAAGCCTGTCCTCCGCCTCCGTTTATTCTAGCTTCAACACGAGGAGCACACCGGACAGGGGGAGGGTTTAGGAGACAGGGAGGGTGTGGATGGGTCTCCATCTACAAGTTTTAAATTCTTTATGTTCACATCTGTACACACGCAAAAATAATAATAATCAAAAAACAAAAAACAAAACAAAAAAAGGGGTGACCAAAAGAAACAGCACATCACCTGGCATACACAGATCTCAGCACGAGGAGGATTCAGAGTAAATACACTCATACAAACACACGGTGCAGTGAAGGACCCTGGGAAGGTTTTATCTTGCATATACACAGATACAGTCTCACAGAAGCACTGTACACAGCACGAGAGGTCACCTGAACACATGGAGCCAACGAAGAGCTGATATCTAGGAGGATGGAGTGAACAGACCTGTACAGGCTGGGGAGGAGGGTTAAACTCTTATTTAGACCTTTAGGTCTCACACACACACACTCACACGACACATCTGCACGCATCTGAAACCCCAGACAGCTACACACCTGTGCAGAATATACTATAATTACTTAGTGTTCATAGCTATAGCCACTGAAGGGGCAATATATGTTCAATATTCTATGTAAGCTCAGTATTTTCTCTTCAGAATGTACATTAATGAAATGCATTTTACAGACAAGGGTTCAAACGTAAGAGCTTTCTACAGTACAGTAATTTCACGAGTGCAAAATCCAAAGCTCCTCAACCTACTTCAAAGGTTCATTATCGAGTTGTAGCAAGTCCACTTCTGCACAAACCAATATTAACATCAAACAAGATTAAACTAAACAAGTCATAAATATGGAATGTAAAAAAAAAAAAACATGGTCAAAAGCTTTTAACAGTGCAAATTAAAGTCCTTCGTTGTTGTCAAATAATTTATATTGTAACGCGACAACAACGTAATAATAAAAAGTGGAAAGCAACGTGGGCTGCTGCTCGTTTGTGGCTGCTGTGAGCAGGAGACCACGGGAAGCTGGTGAGGAACACAGACGGAAGGAAGGGTTGTTCACGTGGTGTGTGGGGGGGTTCACATGCTGTAACCGAAGTTGGGCTGTGGCGGCTGCTGGTTGTAGGCTGGTGCTGCCGTGTAGCCGTAGCTGTAGGTCTGCTGAGGAGGCACGGCCATGTTGGGCCCTGCTGTGAGCATGAGCTGGGGCGTGCCTGAAACAAACAGCAAAACAATCATCTGACAACAGCTCAGAGAGCACGTCAGGGCTGACAGCAGCACGGTGCGGGCTCTTTACCGTAAACAATGGGTTGAGACTCTGTGGCCTGCTCCTCCTGTTTCCTCAGAGACTCTGAGGCTTCGAGCTTGTCCACCTGCAGGAAAGCAGAAGAAGAGTGACCGCGTCAGACCTCAGGCTGCTGCCGACAGGCCCCTGACGAGCAAGGACAGAGACGCCGCATTTGCAACAACTGACCTCGGAGTTATTTCACCGGCTGACGGATGGGACCATTCCTGACAGGCAAAGATGAATACAGTCCAGATTTAAATTAAAATAAATCAATTCAAAAATGGCTACAGGAGGCGGGCCTCGCTACGGTGCTGGAGGCTCTTTGTGAGGCAAGAGAGCTTGGCATACGTAGACAACTACAAGCTACTCTACGGAGCTTGGCTACAGCAGTCTATCAAATAGACGTCCACGTGTTCGTGGGGAAAAAGGAATTGGGAAGGAAGATAAAGACGGTCAGCTACTGGACTATAATGGTCCCACCATCCAGCCACCCAACAAACCTATTCTAACACGTTAGAGTATGTAGAGAACCAACTCCTTCACAAACAAACAAACTTTTTATTATTTTTTATATAAAATATTAAAATGTTCTTCAAGCACAAAGGACTTGTGTTGGCTCTGAACTAGATGCTAATTTTTGGGGGGCTTTTATTAGAGGAAATTGTTTAACTGCTTAAAGTTATGCAGTAAAAATCTACCAGAAACCAAAACACTTTAGAGATTACACCCAAAGTAGTTCAGCAATTTTAAAGTATCAGAATTCTTATTGTAATTGTAGCTAGGCCTGTCACAATAAACAATAAATCAATTGTGGAATCCTGGCAAAAACCAATGCAGACATGTTCCTGTCTTTGATTTTTTTGTACATCTACCTTATAATGTTTTTGCTACTTTTTCTTTTCTTTTGTTTACTGTTTAATGTATTTGTATCATTGATGTTCATCATTCTTTAGTTTGTAGCAGGTCGCTTTCGTAAATGAGCCCTCGAGGCTCAATAAGATTTACCTGACTAAATAAAGGTTGAATGAATGAATGAAAAATTAATCACATGAAAAATGAAAATGATCAACCTCATTTTCATTTATCAGCTTTATAGTTTCTTCGTTTCTCTTTCTTTCTGCTGAAGACACTGGATGACAAAAGGCTCAACTCCGGTGCTCTTCACTGACCCCGCCCTTTCCCTTTTCTCTTTAAAATCTGTTTTAACCGACCAAAATCCCAATTTTTGATTGTTAAAAGCAGCTACGCTGAGAAGCTAAGCTACGAGCTAAGCTAACGGGCCGACCTCGGGTGGGGGGAGAACTCCCGTCTTGTCGAAGCTCCAAAATTCACGGTTGAAACCTGTGCCTTCGTGTAAAAAGTTGTTTTTCTCTGCAAAAAGAAGCTGAGAACTTGTTAACTGATGCTCAAACCACACAGAGCGTCTGTCATTTTGAGAGCCGAAGAGAGACAGCCCATGTCACGTCAAGGGGCCTGCCTCCCATTTTTCTTAAAGAGACATGCTGCTCGCTCCCTCACTATCCATCCTTCAGTTCAAACAGTCTTATACGCCCATCCAGTGGCTGAAAAAAGGTACTACACACAAAACAAATTAACCAACATTTTTTCTTAATTTGACAATAATTACTAATTATTGTCAAATTTCAAACAAAATTATCGTTTATCGCAATGATTTCTGAGACAAACGCCCAGCAAAATGTATTATTGTGACAGGCCTAATTCTAGCTATGGTAAGTGAAAAGCAAAGATCTGGTGCTGCATGCAGTCAAACGAGGCACGCCTCCAGCCAAAGAAACGACGTGAAGCAAGTGAAGAGTTTAGCTCGTTTTGATTTCCTTCTGTGCTGAAGAATTTGCTCCATAGCTCAGTCATCTACAGGGAAACGCCAAAAGACAGCCTTAAACCTTCATAGAGCAGCGAGAAGTTTCATGTTCAACTCCCATGAGCCTTAGCCATGGCAGGATGAGTGTTTCCTCTACGAGTTCAGTTCTCTACATACAGTTAAATGAACTTCTACGGTTGATCAGGCTACGCAGGCTGTGTCAAGAGAAGACAGGCTGTCGTTTCATTTGAGAAGGGTTCAAAGACATGCTGAAGCAGCAGTTTAGTCACGTTCGTCTTAAAAAGTGCACAAAAAGAAAGAGGCAGAGAGCTACAGTGGAAGGAGAGTGAAAGAGGGTAGGAAGTATGATTCTGTTCAGCCAGTTCTACGTGTCCAAGAAGCAAGCACAGCCAACAATTTGTTGTGAGAGCTGCTGATGCTACCGAGGGTGGGAGGCAGGGGGTGCATGCTCATCCTTGTGTGTGAACGCTTTGTCAGGTTAAAAACATTTAGTCTTTATTACCTCAAGTTATTATTTAAATTGACATACACACATGGACTGTGTAAATGTACACCTCAGAAGGTTTTTACTTCATATATTCCTTTATTGGTGGATTTTGTAAGTTGTATGTACCATATTTTCCTCCGTACCGTCGCACCGCCCTATAAGCCGCATCAGTCCAAATATGTCTAATAAAATGGAAAAGTCCATAAATATGTCACTTCGCCATATATGCCACATCTATTATGCGTCACACTGCTGATGTGACGTGTTTGCTACGTGTCACAGATGACAACCCGGAAACGTGGGCCGGTGGGCCAAAAATCGATGGGTTGCCAAATGGCGGCAGAGGGAGCGTGCACGGGAGGACTTTTAACAAGAATTTAACAAGATTAACACTTAAAAACAATTATTTGTTTGTTCAACATTGTAGTAAAGGTGTGTCTCAGTTGAACTTTTATTAATGCACTTCAATAGTCAAATCAGCTTCATTTCACCGGGGCGGCGCAGCAAAAATACTGTAAAGCTGATTTGACGGTTGCTCCATGCGAGCAGAATGAAGGTGACAAACTTATAGGGCAAAAAAAAACTAGACTTCTCTAGCAGGACAAGCAGTAAAAAACGTAGTAGTCTCTCGCTACTTCACGGATCGACATTCGCGGACTCGCTTTTGTGGTTTTTCAACTATTGTCAACTTTATTATTCATATGATTGGGACGGTATGGGATAAAAAGGGAACGAAAAACTAAAATTTGGACAGACGCCGCCATTTTGTAGTTTTCTTTCAATAAGCTTACACTGCAACACCAGTCAAAAGAACTACACTACGCAGAAGCCAACAGTGCTTCTAGCCTCTTGTTTCTGCCGAATTGGAGGGAAAGTTTTGCAATGCAAAGTCAGAAGTAAAGATCTATGTACAGTATTAAGCTCAAAACTGGCAGGAAAGTTGCAACTCAGAACTGAGCTGCTGTTCTGCAGAGCTGGCGAGTAAATTTTTGCAGTACTACACAGTACATATAAGCATGTTGTTAAAATTATGTAGGTTTAAGGGTTTAGAACATTGTAAGAGTGTGGGAAGGGTTTGTAAAGCCTTCAAATATAAATACCAAAATAAATATAGCATTTCTACTTCACTGTTTCACATATCACGGTGGTGTGTGGAATGTAACCCCCGCGATAATCGAGGAACTACTTTACTCTGAACTACTAAGTTACTTTACTACAACAAACACCTCAGTGGCTACTCCATTACAGATTAGGTCTCAACATTTAACTGCTGTCTAAGCTACTGTACTGAACACCCTCACCCATTCTAGATACATTTATTAAAATGTCAGGTAGCAACTCAAATGTGAGAAAGGCCTTTAGAAATGACACTGAACCAGATTATGAGGACAGTTAGCAGCAAACTGTGGTTGAGTGAGTCAGTTTAACATAAAAATCCAGCTGCAAGTCTGAGAGGACCTGACGACAACATGATGTTTCTACTCAGAGTGGCACTCGTCACACCCAGATAAGGACACATGATGGAGTACGGTCAGAACAGCCAGAGCTTTGTGAAGTCGAATTATTTTTTCTGCCTGGGATGGTCAGCCCACAACTTTGAATTTTGACTAAATAGCCCAATTGTTTACCAAAGAGACCCATCATTTACTTTTACTGGATACATTTTAAGAGTTTTGATTGCCTTAAAAGTTGGGTTTGAGGAGCACCACTCTGGGGTCTGGAAGGTTGTTTAGTGCAGGGGTCCCCAACCTTGGTTGCACCAACGACAAGACGACTTTTCCATGGACCAGCGGCAGGAGTGTTAGTGTGAGGGGTGGTCATGCACATAGCATAAAGTGTATCATGTATAATTTTATTATTACATCTATAATCTGTATAATCTACATGTCTCTGTGTGAGTGCAGCTACAGCGTGCGCTCTCAGGACATGATCACCTGCAGTGTTCCGTCAGTGAGGACTGAACTTGGAAAAAGGGTCTTCTACTACTCCGCTCCTGCTTCATGGAATATCTTACAAAAAGATCTGAAGCTCTCAACCACCTTGACCTCTCTAAATGGCTTTAGGAATCTATGTGACTCCTGGCTGGAACCAATACAGACATGTTCCTACATTTGCCTTGTAGTCTAGCTGTTTTGCTACTTTGACCTTTTTTTTGTGTTAAATTTGTAAAAAAAAAAAAAAAATCTGTATGCCTCTCTTATGATTGTCTATTGTTGTCGCTGTTGTCATTCTTTGTTGAAAACAGGTCTCTTGTAAATGAGTCCTCGAGGCTCAATGTGATTAACCTTCTAAATAAAGGTTGAATGAATAATTAAAGTTGTAATTTTAGATTTTGTTGTTTCATTTATTATGTTGTGATTTATTCAATATATTACTTAATACAACTCCTTAGGAATGCAGTTAGCCACTAAATACATGTTCTTAGTGCAGCATTCTAGTTTCTGATCTTCATATTCACTTTTTATTTTCAAAAACCTTCTAAGTCCTGTCTTTTAATGAAGGGTGCCATGTGGTAAAGCAGTTCTGAAGGTTTCAGAGCTTCATTGGGTCATCGGTCTCTACATACTACTCAGAGCGTGGGACTCGCATGTTGTGATGAACCCATACTTTAGGTTGGACGATAAATTAAACTTTGAAACCAATTTTGACAAGGTGTGTAAAAAGGCCCACCAGCGCCTTTATTGTCTAAGGAAACTCAACCATTTTAATATTGACCGAACCATAATGACCATGTTTTATCGTGCTTTTATTGAATCTGTTTCATCCTTTTCCTTGGTGTCATGGTTTGGTCACACACTGAGAGGAAAGAATTCCCTTCAGCAGATTGTTAAGCTGTCATCTAAACTGACCAGAGGAACCCAAACCTCAGTTACATCCATGTACGTTAGTCAGGTACAGAGGATAGCTTCTTCCGTTTTAAAAGATGTCCTTCATCCCCTGTACGGAGAGTTTCAGCTTCTTCCCTCTGGTCGGAGGTTTTTAGTCCCTAAATGTAGGACAACACGTTTTAAAAATAGCTTTGTTCCCACTGCTGTTACTGAAATGAACAAACTGAAATAACGTCGAAGCTTTTAGTGGTTAAATGTTTTTTATTTTTCATTTTAAATATGATTTGGGGAGCCTTAACACCGTTATGTGCAACATTATCTGTTTATGGTTTCTTTGAAGTGTTTTTACTAAATGTTTTTACTCTGTTTTTATTTGTGTGTGCGCATGGATGGATGTATGCTTTGTACCACTGCAAACCAAATTTACCCTTGGGTATAAATAAAGTAACCTAACCTAACTCTGCATTTTCTTTTACAGTAAATGCAGCTTTATCTTTGGTGGCAGTCGTGGAGTCTTCTGCTGTTTTATCGTTAGATATTTTCCCCTTTTCAAAGAAGCTCTCCAATAATGTTTGTTTTTACTCATTTTTGCTAAAGTTAATTTGAAAGTTTACTAATGCAAAAAAAAAACAAAAAAAAAACTGCCACTGAGTCAAACAAGTGCTAAAACTGTGCAGAGGGAAGTGATTTTTAAACTAAAATACCATGCAGACTAATGTAAATAGAAAAATAAATAAATTTCTGAACAAAACTTTGTATTCCTTTTATGAGGCCCGGACCCAAATGGTCCAAGACTCAGTACTGGTCCCGGCCCGGTGGTTGGAGACCCCTGGTTTAGTGGACAACTGAAGTTTACAGTCAAAAGCAGCAGGAGTGTGACGAAGGTGGGGGTGGGACATGCAGTTTCAGCTAGGTTTACTCCTGCAATCAAAAATCTACAGGGCACAGGAAACAGGTCAAAAAGAATGATTAGAAAATGAATTCAATTTTCACCTTTTCTTTTATCGCATCAACCTGAAAAGAAAATTCAGAGAGGCAACTTAAAGAGGGGGGAAACAAAAACAAACAAATAGGAGGCTCCCAAAACAGAATTTAGCAGAGGAAAGTGCAAACAAAGGACTTGTCTCTTTAAAAAAAAAAAAAAAGTTTGCGTGATGCAGGTAAATTACACTTTTTATACCAACAACAACATTTATCAGGTGCTACATCTTTAATTTAGTTTCTTACACAAATGTGAAGAAAAAAAAACGGAACCAGATTTGATCTGAAAACAAATTGTGAATAAAAACTGAATGCAATGATGTGGAGGCGCCAACATCTAATATTTTATTCATAATAGAACACAAATCACAGATCAAAAGTTTAAACTGAGTAAATGTATCATTTTAAGGGAAAAATATGTTGTTTCAAAATTTCATGGCGTCAACAAATCCCAAAAAAGTTGGGACAAGTCCATTTTTACCACTGTGTTCATCCCCCCTTCTTCTTACAACACTCAACAGACGTCTGGGGACAGAGGAGACCAGTTTCTCAAGTTTAGAAATAGGAATGCTCTCCCATTCATGTCTAATACAGGCCTCTAACTGTTCAATCGTCTTGGGCCTTCTTTGTCACACCTTCCTCTTTATGATGCACCAAATGTTCTCTATAGGTGAAAGATCTGGACTGCAGGCTGGACATTTCAGTACCGGATCCTTCTCCTACGTAGCCATGATGTTGTGATTGCTGCAGAATGTGGTCTGGCATTATCTTGTTGAAAAATGCAGGGTCTTCCCTGAAAGAGATGACGTCTAGATGGGAGCATATGTTGTTCTAGAACCTGAACATAGTTCTCTGCATTAATGGTGCCTTTCCAGACATGCAAGCTGCCCATGCCACAAGCGCTCATGCAACCCCATACCATCAGTGATGCAGGCTTCTGAACGGAGCGTTGATAACAACTTGGGCTATCCTTGTCCTCTCTGGTCCGGATGACATGGCGTCCCAGTGTTCCATAAAGAACTTCAAATCGTGACTCATCTGACACAGAACAGTCTTCCATTTTGCCACACTCCATTTTAAATGACCCCTGGCCCAGTGCAAACGTCTGAGCTTGTGGAGCTTGCTTAGAAATGGCTTCCTCTTTGCACTGTAGAGTTTCAGCTGGCAACGGCAGTGGCACGGTGGATTGTGTTCACTGACAATGCTTTCTGGAAGTATTCCTGAGCCCATTCTGTTATTTCCTTGACAGTGGCATTCCTGTTTGAGGTGCAGTGACGTTTAAGGGCCCGGAGATCACGAGCATCCAGTAGAGTTTTACGGCCTTGACCCTTACGCCAATTTACACTACATGCGTTCCGGCTCCGCCCCGCTCCGGTCCGACCTCCGTAGCAAATACGCACCCATTATAATCAACGACAGAGTTTACACTGGCTCCGCACGGCGGCGGGGAGCAGCGGCGAGCGGACGGCAGTCCGTCAAAATTAGAACAGATCCTATTTCTGCGGAGGCTTTAACAGCCGAAAAGGGGGAGCTCAGCTCTAAGCTAGCTTATGAAACTGATAAAACTATGGATCTTAACTTCAAGATGAGCCAAATGAAAAAGAAGCTGGATGGGTGTGAGCAAGCGCAAAAGCTACCTGTAAGGAACTCGATGATTTGTGATCTGGGAAAAACGTCGGACCCCAGCGGGAAAGAGGACAACAAAATTAAAGAGCTCACGTTTGAAATCGAGCACTTGAAAAACCGCCTAAAACAACTTGAAGTAGTGGAGGGAGATTTGATAAAGACAGAGGATCAGTACGACGTGCTGGAGAAAAAGTTCATGACCGAACGAGAAAAAGCAAACGTCCTTTCCCAGCAAGTGGAGGAGATGTAAATGTTCAACAGTTATATTTTCTCTATTAGTGGTTTCCCTTAATCCCTTTAGTTTCTACAATTATACAGTTGCTTACCTGAAAACCTCTTCATAGATGACAAGGTTGTTTTTTATTGGCATTGTGGAATGGGCAACAACCTTTTTGCTGAAGCCATCAATGGCTACAACATGAGTGACCCCAAACATTGCCAATTTCTCATTTTGGTCCAGGTGAACCTTTTGACCCATGTAATCAGCCTGATACGGTGTGGGGTTGAGATTGCGAGCACCCTAACAGAGAGAAGAAAATGGTGTAACTATTTCACACACAAAATTTTTATTTACTACATCAGTTGCAGATTTTCCAAATACATCGTAATGTCTACTTTTGTCTCAGTTTAAAAATACAATGAAAATTAGGGCAGTTTATTATGATTACAGGTTAACATAAATATCTACTGTAAGTTGTATACAAGGTAATTAAGTAAGTAAACAAATAGAAAAACACCATAAAATCATAGTTACAGATAAATTTAACATTTGATTATGTAAAATATTGGAGAAAGGTGAAGCGGAAAGTCGGGAGGAAGATCTTCAACAGCGATGCAAGAGAGAAGAGGCCAAATCCAGAGAGTTACAAGCCGATGTGCTAGCATTCAAGGAGAAGATCCATGAACTAATGCACAAAGAAGATCAGCTTTCTCAGCTCCAAGTGGACTACTCCATCCTACAACAGAGGTTCTTGGAGGAGGAAGAGAAGGCTAAGAACATGGCAACTGAAGTTTTCCACGTCACTAAAGAGCTAGAGATGGCAAAGCGTCAAAGTCGAGCATTACGGCCCAGCTTAAACGGCAGGAGAATAATGGATGTAGCTGTCGCATCCACTGGAGTACAAACAGAGCCATCATCTGTTGAACCAACAGAGGAGGATTCACCAGCCTGGTTTATCAGAAAGTCCGTTCAAGAAGAGAACCACGTTATGAATAACATTCGACAGAAATGTCTAAAGAAGCCTGCTGATAAGAGCAGTGCTGCTGATCGCTGCCCTTCGGCTAGCAGCGAATTTGGAATAAAAAAATCTTGGATTCCCTGGATGAGGAAAAAAGACACCAGTCCTCAGGAGAGCAGTCTAGAAAAACCTTTGCACATTAACGGGGAGCATTTACCCTCTAGAGTGACCACGCCTCAAAACCAAGGGCAGCCTTTACACATTCGAGTAACTCCAGATCACCAAAACAATGTCGCCACTCTTGAAATTAGCAGCCCGGCTGCCGAGGATGTTTTTTCAAACTCAGCTCCTCTTAGCCCCAACCCATGTCAACCAAAATCCAGGATCACAATCATTCCCACCTGCTCTGCTCCTACCACCCGAAGAAAGATGCCTATTGGACCTCAGGGTCTTGAAAGAGCTAAGTCTCCAGTCACCATCACAACAGTATCTAGAGCGAAGTCTCCAGAAAGCAGTCGACTCCCCTCCTCTGCCTCCGGAAGACCCCTGTCCCCAGTTTCTGTTATGACAATCAGCAATGCTGTGGTACCTGAGACATCTTCTTCCCGAGAACCTCAGGAGATGACCATGGGACGGGCTGTGTTTAAGGTTACCCCTGAGAAGCAAATGGTCCCAATATCTGTCCGAAAGGGCCAAAATAATGGTAGCATCATCACCACCACCACCACGGATGATAACAAGATTCACATTCATCTAGGCAGCGGCATCCCCCCAAAGATGGTAGTCAGACCAGTGGCTAGCGTAACAGAAAACAAAGAGCTGACCCTATCAACTGGGACAGTTTTGCGCTCACCTCGCCAAATCACAACTACCACAACCAAGAGCATGCAGACGAAGGTATCAAGCAGTATTACCATTTCCACTGTCACATCTACAACTTCAAGACCCACCCAAAGCACAGTAAGTTTTACTTTAGGATCCACCTTATTCAACTTAGTCCATCTGTTATGTCCCAGGGCATACTATTATCATGCCCCAGTATGTTTTGGTTATGTTGGCTGTCAACCTGGCTGCGCTGTTAAAAGCCCTTTTTAAAGCGTGAATGTAATTAGTATTGATTAGATCACTCTACTGGACGGCGCTTTTGAGCCAGCCTATAAATATGCTGGATGCAGAGGGCAGGGTGCGGAGGTGTGGAGGTTTGTGCTCCTCCGCCCGCCTCTCGCCACTTGGGTGTCACTCCTGAGGGAGTTAGGTGCTGTGAGCAAGTTTGTGCTCATTCTGGCTCTAGAGAACCTAGCTGGTTTTTGGTTGGCCATGGAGGGCCTATTAGTTTTTACTGGTCTTTGGCTTTGGTTACTGTTTTTATATAGGTTTTTATCTGGTGAGATCGGTAGTCCTGTTTTCGCCTACCGTTACCTTAGCTGGGTGTTTGATCCGTTAGTCCGACGCACATAGGGGCTTCAACGGCTCTACCCGGGGTTGGCCCCCTATGGCGTTGTTTTATTCTTTTTAGCCGGCTCACCAGGTCCAACTTTCAGTTACTACTTTGTTTTGTTTGGGATACGGGGAACCTGAAGGTGAGCTCCTGTTGTTTTTCATCTTTTTACTCCACAGAGGGGAGCTGGCTGCGTGAACCACGCCCGCAGCCATAACAAGTAATAGAAAATAAACTTTTTAAACTGTCTTGTTGTCTCGTGTCCTTTTAAATGTGTTAGGTTCATGGCGGACGTGACACCATCCCTACGATTTCTATCTTTCCAGTACTCCAATTTAACAATATTCATTTTACAATCTCTGATTATTTTTTTTTAACTTTTAGAAAATCCATGTTCTTAACTTGGAAATCCACAGTTTTATTTGATGTTTCACAACATGAATTACTATTTAATGTAGTTAGGAATAGAAAGCGAAATAACTGTTTGGCGTTTCAGTGGCACTCATAATATGCGTGTCAAAATAATATGTTTGGGAATGAGATGAATGGCGTGATTGAAACACTCCTGTGGGTGGGCCTCAGAGCAGCAGAGCTAATGATGTGGCATTTTGCCAACCAGCCAAACATCATGTTGTCATTTATATTGCATTGTGTACATTCACAAACAGGACATGTACAGTTAAGTGCACTCTGACTGACAAAATACAGCCTAAATCTATGAATAAAGAAAAAAATAATTATACATGTATATTTTCTTTATTCAAAGAAAATAGTCATTATATTTACATTTTGCTTTATACAGTAAATAGCATTGTTATAGCCTTTTTCTTTTATGAAGCTTTTTTCTTTATCTTGCTTAAGAAATTTCATTTTCTTTGTTTGCCAGATTGGGCATGAAACCCAGCTGATTCGCACAGGTCTTACCCGGATCCCAATGTCCAAGAGCCTGAAGGCAGGAAAAGCTGCTTCCCCGGGAATCTCAAGTGGAGTGAAGCTGGAGTCTCGTGTGGAGAGTCAGTCTGTGAGGATAGAGGTTAAAAAATCCACTGTGAATAGCAATATTTTACAAAATGGAGGAAAAACTTGACTGACGTCCATCCAATTTGACCTTTGATTCAGGGTCGAGGAGAGTTGGTGCTTATCCCAAAAGGTGGGGTACACCCTGCACAGGTCATCAAACAATAACAGAGTTTAACTGATGTAATATAAGCAATAATAAACCTGTCTTTATGGTGCTTCACAAAGTGTAATACAAAGGTGTGTGTTGTTCCGACTCAACTCAGCAAGAAACAGCAAGACTCGAATGCATTTTAGTAATAATAAAAAAAAAGCCAAATTATTTTTTATGCGTTTTTCCTCTTTTTGTATGTTTCACACCTTTTTGCATTTTAAATGAAAAGTCATGGTGAAAATCAGATGAAAATTGTTTTTTTTATGAGTTAAATATTATATCTGACTGTGATACTACTAATTTTTTGTTGTTGTTGTTTTTATTGTCACATACATTTCCTGATTATTTTGTAAGGACAATCATCTTGGATAAACTATGTTTGTGTTTTTGTATATTGTTTATTTTTGTTGCTATAAATACTTTTTACAGATTAATATTTTAAATAAATGAAATGTCAAAGGATATCCTGGTTTTTATGTATAGAATGTCAATAATAAAATATTCAGTAATGGTAGTTTGTTCTTATTTGCAAACAGACCGGTCTAATGACTCAGTCTTCTGTATATTTTCCTTTTAATTTGTCAAAACAAAGAATAATAAATATTTTTTCTTCATATTTATTTATTCATTTTATAAAAATAAATACATAACAAACACATGTATCTTATAAGAAATAAATATAAAATATAAAATGAAAGGCAGCAGAAAGAAGAAAAAATCTTATTATTTCTGCCCCTTTTCAAAACAATCAAAACAAAATGAACACATTAAACTACCTGGGTTGAAACTACCTCATTGACATAGCTTTTTTTTAAGTCTAAATATAAATTCCACATGTCATACACTTAGTTCATTAAATAAAAGTATATCATAGTAATTACAAATTTTCAGTCGAATGTTGTTTATTATTTACGAGTTATTTTTTTCTCCGGAACCAATGCGTATGACGAAGTTTCACTACGGGCGTGTCTCTTTTCTGCTGTGACGTCACTAATACGCGTTCTCATTGGTCCGGTTTCTTCCGGCTTCTTCTTCTCGGTTGAACAAAACAGACGAAACCAACACCACAATGAGGCGATATTTGGATTAGACCGAGGGTGTACAGTATTACACTCCTCGGATGATTTGTATCATTTTCCCAAACAGTTTGCTTCTTGTTTTACCGTATTCCCTGGGTAATCGTCGTCTGTCAGCGCCGGTTGAGGATTAGTTCGTTGGGAGCGGATTGTAGCCATGATGGCGTCAAGCTACAACGCTAAGGAAGAGGACGGACACCTCCCGGGTTCTTCGAATCACAGTGGGACAGGAGCTATCAAAACTAAAAAACCCGACAATACAGCGTTCAAACAGCAGAGACTACCAGCCTGGCAGCCCATCCTGACTGCAGGCACTGTGCTGCCTGCTTTCTTCGTTATCGGCCTCATCTTCATCCCCATCGGTATCGGTTTATATGTGACGTCGAACAACATCAAAGAGTTCGCGGTACGTGTTAATGTATATTCTATATTATGTCAATGAACTTCATTTAGGTCTTTCTAGACTTTAACATTTTTAAAACACGGTTGCCAGTTTGGCAAATCTATGCACAGCTACATTAATGTCAAAACAACCCCAAAAAGTGTTCTTTACGAACAGCTGAGTTCTTTAATATCAGTTTTTAAATATATCCATCTACATCCGGGCACTTTTTAGCGTTCAGGATGAATCGTCTGTACAAATATTATTTTGATGTGCATTAAAATAGTATATAAAATGTACGGTAGTCCCTCAGCACTACGGCTAGCTTGGAAAATATATGTACTATCAACTATAATATAAGCCAATTTCTAAAATATTAATACAAATAAACTGGTCAAAACATCCACTCCATGCATAATGAGTTCATAAGGTTTTCCAGCTTGTGTGTACTGTATATAATACTGATGATATTATGTGAGACAATATCTCACTCTTAAGCTGAACCTTGAATTACTGTAACAAAAAAAAGTTGCAAAGACTTGCTTGTACTAAATTATCTGTATGCATGGAAAATAGTAGGAAGTTGCACGCATTTGCTTTGTTTGTTAATTTATGCTGATTATTTTCAGGTTGATTACACTGGCGTGGAGCTCGACAGTCCGTGCCACATCTGTGCCCAGAACTTCAGCCCAAACAGCACAACGCCATGCTTCTGCACGATGAACTTCACATTGAAGCAGCCGTTTGAGGTGAGCTCAGGTCCTGCGGCAGTGTAGGTTGTTATTGATCCAATGAATAATACATGGGTGTGCTGCTTCAGCAATAAAAGCAGGGAACACTGCCCAGCCAACAACAATTATCCATTACGGTACATTTTTAATCCAAAAAAAGAACACTCAAGGTTTGTTTAAAAGCTGTTAAGCATCGATTTACTTATAAAATATGCAGTATCACTTTCAGAGGGCCTTTAATGATTATTTATATACAGTAAATAGTCATCCGCCACTTGCATTTTTTTATATACATTTCTATCAAAATGTTTTATAATGAAAAAATTTTAAATTTAAACTTGAGTAAAACTACATACTTCCCTTCAGATTAAAAAGGAATGGTGATATTTTTGAATATTGGAGTGT
>JBBPBX010049943.1:0-25167 GCA_038048925.1 Garcialebias charrua | reverse complement strand
GTCATTAATTATTGAATCAGCTAAAAATCTTGGTCATTAATTATTGAAACAGCTAAAAGTCTTGAAGTCATTAATTATTGAAGCAGCTAAAAGTCTTGAAGTCATTAATTATTGAAGCAGCTAAAAGTCTTCAAGTCATTAATTATTGAAGCAGCTAAAAATCTTGAAGTCATTAATTATTGAAACAGCTAAAAGTCTTGAAGTCATTAATTATTGAATCAGCTAAAAATCTTGGTCATTAATTATTGAAGCAGCAAAAATCTTGAAATAATTAATTATTGAAGCAGCTAAAAATCTTGAAGTCATTAATTATTGAAGCAGCTAAAAGTCTTGAAGTCATTAATTATTGAAGCAGCTAAAAATCTTGAAGTCATTAATTATTGAAGCAGCTAAAAATCTTGAAGTCATTAATTATTGAAGCAGCTAAAAGTCTTGAAGTCATTAATTATTGAATCAGCTAAAAATCTTGGTCATTAATTATTGAAGCAGCTAAAAGTCTTGAAGTCATTCATTATTGAAACAGCTAAAAGTCTTGAAGTCATTAATTATTGAAACAGCTAAAAGTCTTGAAGTCATTAATTATTGAAACAGCTAAAAGTCTTGAAGTCATTAATTATTGAAGCAGCAAAAGTCTTTAAGTCATTAATTATTGAATCAGCTAAAAATCTTGGTCATTAATTATTGAAGCAGCTAAAAGTCTTGAAGTCATTCATTATTGAAACAGCTAAAAGTCTTGAAGTCATTAATTATTGAAACAGCTAAAAGTCTTCAAGTCATTAATTATTGAAGCAGCTAAGTCTTGAAGTCATTAATTATTGAAACAGCTAAAAGTCTTGAAGTCATTAATTATTGAAACAGCTAAAAATCTTGAAGTCATTAATTACTGAATCAGCTAAAAGTCTTCAAGTCATTAATTATTGAAGCAGCTAAAAGTCTTGAAATAATTAATTATTGAAACAGCTAAAAGTCTTGAAGTCATTCATTATTGAAACAGCTAAAAGTCTTGAAGTCATTAATTATTGAAACAGCTAAAAGTCTTCAAGTCATTAATTATTGAAACAGCTAAAAATCTTGAAGTCATTAATTACTGAATCAGCTAAAAGTCTTCAAGTCATTAATTATTGAAGCAGCTAAAAGTCTTGAAATAATTAATTATTGAAGCAGCTAAATGTCTTGAAGTCATTCATTATTGAAACAGCTAAAAGTCTTGAAGTCATTAATTATTGAAACAGCTAAAAGTCTTGAAGTCATTAATTATTGAAGCAGCTAAAAGTCTTGAAGTCATTAATTATTGAAACAGCTAAAAGTCTTGAAGTCATTAATTATTGAAGCAGCTAAAGTGTTGAAGTCATTAATTATTGAAGCAGCTAAAAGTCTTGAAGTCATTAATTATTGAAGCAGCTAAAAGTCTTGAAGTCATTAATTATTGAAGCAGCTAAAATCTTGAAGTCATTAATTATTGAAGCAGCTAAAAGTCTTGAAGTCATTAATTATTGAAACAGCTAAAAGTCTTGAAGTCATTAATTATTGAAGCAGCTAAAAGTCTTGAAGTCATTAATTATTGAAACAGCTAAAAGTCTTGAAGTCATTAATTATTGAAGCAGCTAAAGTCTTGAAGTTATTAATTATTGAAGCTAAAAGTCTTGAAGTCATTAATTATTGAAGCAGCTAAAAGTCTTGAAGTCATTAATTATTGAAGCAGCTAAAAGTCTTGAAGTCATTAATTATTGAAGCAGCTAAAATCTTGAAGTCATTAATTATTGAATCAGCTAAAAGTCTTGAAGTCATTAATTATTGAAGCAGCTAAAATCTTGAAGTCATTAATTATTGAATCAGCTAAAAGTCTTGAAGTCATTAATTATTGAAGCAGCTAAAATCTTGAAGTCATTAATTATTGAATCAGCTAAAAGTCTTGAAGTCATTAATTATTGAAGCAGCTAAAAGTCTTGAAGTCATTAATTATTGAAACAGCTAAAAGTCTTGAAGTCATTAATTATTGAAGCAGCTAAAAGTCTTTAAGTCATTAATTATTGAAGCAGCTAAAAGTCTTTAAGTCATTTATTATTGAATCAGCTAAAAGTCTTGAAGTCATTAATTATTGAATCAGCTAAAAGTCTTGAAGTCATTAATTATTGAAGCAGCTAAAAGTCTTGAAGTCATTAATTATTGAAAAAGCTAAAAGTCTTGAAGTCATTAATTATTGAAGCAGCTAAAAGTCTTGAAGTCATTAATTATTGAAGCAGCTAAAAGTCTTGAAGTCATTAATTATTGAAGCAGCTAAAAGTCTTGAAGTCATTAATTATTGAAGCAGCTAAAAGTCTTGAAGTCATTGATTATTGAAGCAGCTAAAAGTCTTGAAGTCATTGATTATTGAAGCAGCTAAAAGTCTTGAAGTCATTAATTATTGTAGCAGCAAAAATCTTGAAGTCATTAATTATTGAAACAGCTAAAAATCCTGAAGTCATTAATTATTGAAACAGCTAAAAATCTTGAAGTCATTAATTATTGAAACAGCTGAAAGTCTTGAAATAATTAATTATTGAAACAGCTAAAAGTCTTGAAGTCATTAATTATTGAAGCAGCAAGTATATTGAAGTCATTAATTATTGAAACAGCTAAAAGTCTTGAAGTCATTAATTATTGAAACAGCTAAAAGTCTTGAAGTCATTAATTATTGAAACAGCTAAAAGTCTTGAAGTCATTAATTATTGAAGCAGCTAAAAGTCTTGAAGTCATTAATTATTGAAGCAGCTAAAAGTCTTGAAGTCATTAATTATTGAAACAGCTAAAAGTCTTGAAGTCATTAATTATTGAAACAGCTAAAAGTCTTGAAGTCATTAATTATTGAAGCAGCTAAAAGTCTTGAAGTCATTAATTATTGAAGCAGCTAAAATCTTGAAGTCATTAATTATTGAAGCAGCTAAAAGTCTTGAAGTCATTAATTATTGAATCAGCTAAAAGTCTTGAAGTCATTAATTATTGAAGCAGCTAAAATCTTGAAGTCATTAATTATTGAATCAGCTAAAAGTCTTGAAGTCATTAATTATTGAAGCAGCTAAAATCTTGAAGTCATTAATTATTGAAACAGCTAAAAGTCTTGAAGTCATTAATTATTGAATCAGCTAAAGTCTTGAAGTTATTAATTATTGAAGCAGCTAAAATCTTGAAGTCATTAATTATTGAATCAGCTAAAATCTTGAAGTCATTAATTATTGAATCAGCTAAAAGTCTTGAAGTCATTAATTATTGAAGCAGCTAAAAGTCTTGAAGTCATTAATTATTGAAGCAGCTAAAAGTCTTGAAGTCATTAATTATTGAATCAGCTAAAATCTTGAAGTCATTAATTATTGAATCAGCTAAAAGTCTTGAAGTCATTAATTATTGAAGCAGCTAAAAGTCTTGAAGTCATTAATTATTGAAGCAGCTAAAAGTCTTGAAGTCATTGATTATTGAAGCAGCTAAAAGTCTTGAAGTCATTAATTATTGAATCAGCTAAAAGTCTTGAAGTCATTAATTATTGAAACAGCTAAAAATCTTGAAGTCATTAATTACTGAATCAGCTAAAAGTCTTGAAGTCATTAATTATTGAAGCAGCTAAAAGTCTTGAAATAATTAATTATTGAAGCAGCTAAATGTCTTGAAGTCATTAATTATTGAAGCAGCTAAAAGTCTTTAAGTCATTAATTATTGAAACAGCTAAAAGTCTTGAAGTCATTAATTATTGAAGCAGCTAAAAGTCTTGAAATAATTAATTATTGAAGCAGCTAAATGTCTTGAAGTCAATAATTATTGAAGCAGCTAAAAGTCTTTAAGTCATTAATTATTGAAACAGCTAAAAGTCTTTAAGTCAATAATTATTGAAGCAGCTAAAAGTCTTGAAGTCATTTATTATTGAAGCAGCTAAAATCTTGAAGTAATTAATTATTGAAATAGCTAAAAATCTTGAAGTCATTAATTACTGAATCAGCTAAAAGTCTTGAAGTCATTAATTATTGAAGCAGCTAAAAGTCTTGAAATAATTAATTATTGAAGCAGCTAAATGTCTTGAAGTCAATAATTATTGAAGCAGCTAAAAGTCTTTAAGTCATTAATTATTGAAACAGCTAAAAGTCTTGAAGTCATTAAATACTGAATCAGCTAAAAGTCTTGAAGTCATTAATTATTGAAGCAGCAAATATCTTGAAGTAATTAATTATTGAAACAGCTAAAAGTCTTGAAGTCATTAAATACTGAATCAGCTAAAAGTCTTGAAGTCATTAATTATTGAAGCAGCAAATATCTTGAAGTAATTAATTATTGAAACAGCTAAAAGTCTTGAAGTCATTAATTATTGAAGCAGCTAAAAATCTTGAAGTCATTAACTATTGAAACAGCTAAAAGTCTTGAAGTCATTAACTATTGAAACAGCTAAAGTCTTGAAGTCATTAACTATTGAAACAGCTAAAACAAGTCTTGAAGTCATTAACTATTGAAACAGCTAAAAGTCTTGAAGTCATTAACTATTGAAATAGCTAAAACAAGTCTTGAAGTCATTAACTATTGAAACAGCTAAAAGTCTTGAAGTCATTAAATGCTGAATCAGCTAAAAGTCTTGAAGTCATTAATTATTGAAGCAGTTTAAAGTCTTGAAGTCATTAAATACTGAATCAGCTAAAAGTCTTGAAGTCATTAATTATTGAAACAGCTAAAAGTCTTGAAGTAATTAATTATTGAAACAGCTAAAGCAAGTCTTGAAGTCATTAACTATTGAAACAGCTGAAAGTCTTGAAATAATTAATTACTGAATCAGCTAAAAGTCTTGAAGTCATTAATTATTGAAGCAGCAAATATCTTGAAGTAATTAATTACTGAAATAGCTAAAACAAGTCTTGAAGTCATTAACTATTGAAGCAGCTAAAAGTCTTGAAGTCATTGATTATTGAAGCAGCTAAAAGTCTTGAAGTAATTAATTATTGAAACAGCTAAAGCAAGTCTTGAAGTCATTAACTATTGAAACAGCTGAAAGTCTTGAAATAATTAATTACTGAATCAGCTAAAAGTCTTGAAGTCATTAATTATTGAAGCAGCAAATATCTTGAAGTCATTAATTACTGAAATAGCTAAAACAAGTCTTGAAGTCATTAACTATTGAAGCAGCTAAAAGTCTTGAAGTCATTAATTATTGAAGCAGCTAAAAGTCTTGAAGTAATTAATTATTGAAACAGCTAAAGCAAGTCTTGAAGTCATTAACTATTGAAACAGCTGAAAGTCTTGAAGTCATTAATTATTGAAGCAGCAAATATCTTGAAGTAATTAACTATTGAAACAGCTGAAAGTCTTGAAATAATTAATTACTGAAATAGCTAAAACAAGTCTTGAAGTCATTAATTATTGAAACAGCTAAAAGTCTTGAAGTCATTAACTATTGAAACAGCTAAAAGTCTTGAAATAATTAATTATTGAAGCAGCTAAAAGTCTTGAAGTCATTAATTATTGAAACAGCTAAAAGTCTTGAAGTCATTAATTATTGAAACAGCTAAAAATCTTGAAGTCATTAACTATTGAAACAGCTAAAAGTCTTGAAGTCATTAATTATTGAAGCAGCAAAAAGTCTTGAAATAATTAATTATTGAAGCAGCAAAAATCTTGAAGTCATTAATTATTGAAACAGCTAAAAGTCTTGAAGTCATTAATTACTGAATCAGCTAAAAGTCTTGAAATAATTAATTATTGAAGCAGCAAAAATCTTGAAGTCATTAAATATTGAAACAGCTAAAAGTCTTGAAGTCATTAATTACTGAATCAGCTAAAAGTCTTGAAATAATTAATTATTGAAGCAGCAAAAATCTTGAAGTCATTAATTACTGAATCAGCTAAAAGTCTTGAAGTCATTAATTATTGAAGCAGCTAAAAGTCTTGAAGTCATTAACTATTGAAACAGCTAAAAGTCTTGAAATAATTAATTATTGAAGCAGCAAAAATCTTGAAGTCATTAATTACTGAATCAGCTAAAAGTCTTGAAGTCATTAATTATTGAAGCAGCTAAAAGTCTTGAAGTCATTAACTATTGAAACAGCTAAAAGTCTTGAAATAATTAATTATTGAAGCAGCTAAAAGTCTTGAAGTCATTAATTATTGAAGAAGCTAAAAGTCTTGAAGTCATTAATTACTGAATCAGCTAAAAGTCTTGAAGTCATTAATTATTGAAACAGCTAAAACAAGTCTTGAAGTCAATAATTATTGAAGCAGCTAAAAGTCTTGAAGTCATTAATTATTGAAGCAGCTAAAAGTCTTGAAGTCGTTGATTATTGAAGCAGCTAAAAGTCTTGAAGTCATTGATTATTGAAGCAGCTAAAAGTCTTGAAGTAATTAATTATTGAAACAGCTAAAAATCTTGAAGTCATTAATTACTGAATCAGCTAAAAGTCTTGAAGTCATTAATTATTGAAGCAGCTAAAAGTCTTGAAATAATTAATTATTGAAGCAGCTAAATGTCTTGAAGTCAATAATTATTGAAGCAGCTAAAAGTCTTTAAGTCATTAATTATTGAAACAGCTAAAAGTCTTGAAGTCATTAATTATTGAAGCAGCTAAAAGTCTTGAAATAATTAATTATTGAAGCAGCTAAATGTCTTGAAGTCAATAATTATTGAAGCAGCTAAAAGTCTTTAAGTCATTAATTATTGAAACAGCTAAAAGTCTTTAAGTCAATAATTATTGAAGCAGCTAAAAGTCTTCAAATCATTGATTATTGAAGCAGCTAAAAGTCTTGAAGTAATTAATTATTGAAACAGCTAAAAATCTTGAAGTCATTAATTACTGAATCAGCTAAAAGTCTTGAAGTCATTAATTATTGAAGCAGCTAAAAGTCTTGAAATAATTAATTATTGAAGCAGCTAAATGTCTTGAAGTCAATAATTATTGAAGCAGCTAAAAGTCTTTAAGTCATTAATTATTGAAACAGCTAAAAGTCTTGAAGTCATTAAATACTGAATCAGCTAAAAGTCTTGAAGTCATTAATTATTGAAGCAGCAAATATCTTGAAGTAATTAATTATTGAAACAGCTAAAAGTCTTGAAGTCATTAATTATTGAAGCAGCTAAAAATCTTGAAGTCATTAACTATTGAAACAGCTAAAAGTCTTGAAGTCATTAACTATTGAAACAGCTAAAGTCTTGAAGTCATTAACTATTGAAACAGCTAAAACAAGTCTTGAAGTCATTAACTATTGAAACAGCTAAAAGTCTTGAAGTCATTAACTATTGAAATAGCTAAAACAAGTCTTGAAGTCATTAACTATTGAAACAGCTAAAAGTCTTGAAGTCATTAAATGCTGAATCAGCTAAAAGTCTTGAAGTCATTAATTATTGAAGCAGTTTAAAGTCTTGAAGTCATTAAATACTGAATCAGCTAAAAGTCTTGAAGTCATTAATTATTGAAACAGCTAAAAGTCTTGAAGTAATTAATTATTGAAACAGCTAAAGCAAGTCTTGAAGTCATTAACTATTGAAACAGCTGAAAGTCTTGAAATAATTAATTACTGAATCAGCTAAAAGTCTTGAAGTCATTAATTATTGAAGCAGCAAATATCTTGAAGTAATTAATTACTGAAATAGCTAAAACAAGTCTTGAAGTCATTAACTATTGAAGCAGCTAAAAGTCTTGAAGTCATTAATTATTGAAGCAGCTAAAAGTCTTGAAGTAATTAATTATTGAAACAGCTAAAGCAAGTCTTGAAGTCATTAACTATTGAAACAGCTGAAAGTCTTGAAGTCGTTAATTATTGAAACAGCTAAAAGTCTTGAAGTCGTTAATTATTGAAACAACAAGTTAATTATTGAAACAGCTGAAAGTCTTGAAGTCATTAATCATTGAAACAGCTAAAATTCTTGAAGTCCTTGATTATTGGAGCAGCTAAAAGTCTTGGAAGTCATTAATTATTGATGAACTTCAGGTCACGTTTAGATCATCGTTGTTTCATTTGAATAAACTTTACTTCTACAACATTGAGCTTGTTTATCTGATCATAATATAAATAATGTTAATTATTAATAATATGAAGTTCTTTTGAAGATGTTGATAATTAATTGGCACAGATCCAGTTGGGCTTCCTGTTGGTCTCACAGCTGTTTTGATCAGTTTCTTGTTTTGGACGCCATCTTGGCTCCTCCACGAGGTCACAGATGGAAACAATTGGCGCCCACTGCGATCAGAGTTCACATCAATCTGTTGCCATGGTAACGCCTTTAACTGAACCCGTCTTCTTTTTCAACTCAAAGATGGCCGCCTCCTGTTCTTTTGCTCCTCTGGTCCTTCTCCTCTGCCTCTCCGTTGCCGTGGAGACGAGATCTTCATCTTCCAGAGACAACAAACAGGTCTGTGGAGACCTTCATCCCCCTCCTCATCATCAACATCATCTTCCTCGTCAGCAGTCCCCACCGAGCTCAGAGCTACCTTCATCTTCATCATAATCCTCATCATCTACATCTTCATAATATTTATCTTCATCATCGTATTTATCATCTTCATCAAGAAATGATTGATTGACAGGTGAGGGAAGTTGTTGATGACCCACATGTGGTCCAGTTCAGGTACAGTCCTCGTGCTGCTGCATCTGGACATCATTTAGATCGTGCAGAGACAATGTCCTACCTGCAGGACAAACCTGCAGCCATTTACAGGTAGTCCCCGATTTACGAGCGAGATCCGTTACAACGAGGCGCTCGTAAACCGGAAATCTCGTAATTTGGAACGGCCGCCATTTCTCTCGTAAATCCGGAATTTCGCTCGTAAATTGGAACGGTTTTCGCTAGCGCGACTACAAACACTCTATTTTCATCCAAAAACTGCTTATGAGTGCATAAAAATGATCGGAAACGTGTGTCCATATGCTTAGCTAACTAACTGTGGTGAAAAAACACATGAAAACTCAGTATTTTTTTCGTTTTTTCCAAAAATTCGCAGCTCGTAAGTCTGGAACCTCGCAGATCAGAGCGCTCGTAAATCGGGGACTACCTGTACATGTTTTGGTGGAGGCGTGCCAAGGGGCGGGGCCTCAGCTCCACCGTCATCAGCTGTAGCAGATATGTTCACAATTTAATAAATCTGAATGAATACACCTGTCTACGGAAGAGCATTGCATTCACCAAATAATTTTTTTTTACTCATGATCTCATAATTATGAGATCCTGATCTCATAATTATGAAATATTATCTCATAATGAGATCATATCTAATTATGACATCTTATCTCATAATTATGACATCTTATCTCATAATTATGACATCTTATCTCATAATTATGAGATATCTCATAATTATCTCATAATTATGATATAATATCTCATAGTTTTGACATCTTATCTCATAATTATGAGATAATATCTCGTAATTATGACACCTTATCTCATAATTATGAGATATCTCATAATTATTAGATAATATCTCATAATTGTGACAGCTTATCTCATAATTATGAGATAATATCTCATAATTATGAGATAATATCTCATATGAGATATTATATCGTAATTATGAGATCAGGATCTCATAAGTATGAGATAATATCTCATATGAGATATTATCTCATAATTATGAGATCAGGATCTCATAAGTATGAGATCATGAGTGCAGGATATGCATACTGGTCAGTTTTACTGACTATACAATATTCCAGATGAAAGATTGAGTAGATTTTATCTGACACAAACTTATCATCAATATTAAACGAGTTCTCTGTTTTTTTTCAGGATTTAAACATGAACTTGTGTGTGACTAGACAAGATGTAACTTGACAGGAAACGTTATTTATGTTGGTTCACCAGGAGATGAACCATTTATTAACAGAATCATAAAATTACATCAACATTTCATGAGGACTGGTTCTTGATCAATTTCTTATAACTTAACTATCGACAGATTTAAATTTTGAACAACAGACAAGTAATAAGATAGCATAATTACTTATTTCTGCAGGCACGTTAACTTACAGTTTGTTACTAACTTAGAAAGATAGGTTCAAAGAGAAAGTTTTAGGAGGAAGAAAAATGGAGGCAGTGAGGAGGGGTAATATCTTGATGTGTATTTTAACCAGAAAAAAGGCACATTCTCATGTCGGTGATCAGCTGGACTTCCGTACCGCGATGAACAACGACTTTTACCTTTGTGAAGGTTTTCTTGTCTTGACTCCGGTAAAGTTGATTAGCCCCACGTACACGGACTGTCCGTCCGGCTCAGGTACTCAGGCTTCAGCGTTCACTTTTCAACGGTTCCAAATGAAGTCTGCCTCTACTTCACGGAGTAATGGCTCAGTTCCGGTTTGACTTTTCAAGATAAAAGATTATTTAAAAGAATTTCAATAAAGTAGAGCTCAAAAGCGGACTCACAGCCAACAGTGCTATGAAACCCCAACTGATGACGTGTCATTGGCGTTTAGACATACGTCAATCAGTTCTTAGATGAAGACTCACATTCTAGTTTCATCCGCAGACTGACGAGAACAGGAAGTCAGAGCTCTTTTAAAGCTGACTTGACCCAGAAAAATGTAGCTCTTTCTGATTGGGCCTGTGTGAGCCAGGAGCAGCTGAGAGTGACATCAGGGGGTTCAGAGGTTAAGTGTTAGATCATGTCAGAAAGGATAAAGATGTTAGTTTAAGAGCCAGAATTTTTGATACAACAGATTAAAACTGTCTTAACTCATTAACAACACTGTTTTATGATTAAAACAGTCTTTGACTATCAAACATTGAATTCAATAATGCTTACTTAACACAAGGTTATTCATTAACACAAAATAAAGGAATAAGAGATTCTCTTGTGACTTATTGTGTTTTGATTTAAACTAATAAAATAAAGTCAGTGGGTAAATGTCTCTGAAAGAATCAGTGAAAATGTGTCACTGGGACAGTTCAAAGAGACGAAGGTGTATCAGAGACCAGGGTCTGGTCCATTACAGTGCCCCCTTTTGGAAGTCATCGCCTGTCCATGGGGATGAGGTCCAACACTAAAGGATACCACCAAATGTCTCTGATCTTTATGTAATCCAGCAAGTGGAAAAAGAAAAAGAAAAAAATCATAATCCCATAAAGTTTTTTGGTAATTCCGTACTGTTCGTAGGTAAACCCATTGCGGTAAGCTTTTAATCCTTTGGAAAACAAAGTCTTATAATCCACAGCGGTAATTCCATATTGATTAGAGTTGTTGATTTCATTAGCAACAATTGTTTTTATCAGCATGTAGAGGGGATCCCTCGATTGACGCAGAGGAGGCGACCCTTGGATGAAGGTTGAGGACCAACGTTGGAGTTGCAGGTCCCTACATCGAAGGTTGTAGGCTGGTTGGTTTCCAGTCGGTGCCACTCTGGTTCTATGTGTCATGCATTTACATGAGTCCATTTTTATTTATTTGGTGAATGCAATGCTCTTCTGTACCTGTCTCCTCATTTTGTCCCTACACAAACGTGCAGTGTGAAATCTGAGGACTGTGGGAGACGAGGGTCTGGGAGATGCTCACATTTATGTTTTTAATCTGAGGCACCTGAAGTGCACACCAGTACAGTCAACAGGAATCAGTGTAATCAGAGTAAATCAAAGTTACTCACATGACCTGATCTGCCTCCGCAGGTTCTGCACTCTCTCTTCGGCTCTCGCCTCGCTGCTCTCGTCATGGCTCCGCCCACTCCCGATGACATCACAGAGGGCTCTGCAGTTGAGCCGAGGGCCACGCCTCCCTCCGAGAGATGGACCCCGAGGCGAAACGACTCGAGCGGATTGGTCGGCAGGCAGGGGGCGGTGCCTCCGCTCCTCCTGGACTTCCTGCGGCGGCAGGCCAAGACCGGGAAGCGGAGCAGGAAGTCCATGTTCGCGGGGAGAGGATGCTTCGGGATGAAGCTGGACCGGATCGGGTCCATCAGCGGCCTAGGCTGTTAAAGGTGCAGCTACCACGAGGCGCGTCCCAGATACCGCCATCTTTGTTTAGCTCAAAGCATTGTGGTCCTGTTTGGGGACGCCATGGAAAGGTCTCAGTCCATCCCAGGGACATCTAGGGACAATTCAGTTACCATCAGCCTAACATGCATGTTTTTGGTCTGTGGGAGGAAACTGGAGCACCTGGAGAAAACCCACGCTTGCACAGAGAGAACATGCAAACTCCACCCAGAAAGGCCCCGGGGCCAGGATTTGATCCGGCAACCTTCTTGCTGAGAGCCAGCAGCTCCTGACAGAACATCCTTTCCATCACAAACCAAGAACAACTCTTTACGCTGCGCAACACTCCAACTTTCTAAATTTGACGACCTGTCCATCTTAGACTTCGCTGTCGGCTGCCCACAAACCACAGCACACCGTATTCAGTAGGCGGAGCTAAACAAAGATGGCGGTATCCTCAGATCAGCTCATGGTGACCTCACAAAGTGTGAGGTTCTGCTTTAAACCTTGTGACCTCTGACCTCCAGGATCAGACTTCCTGTTGTTACTGAGGAACCTGCTGTAGAGACGAAGACTGTCCAGTCTGACCTTTGACCCCTGGCTTTACTCCAGCCAGCAGGACTGTGTGTGTGTGTGTGTGTGTGTGTGTGTGTGTGTGTGTGTGTGTGTGTGTGTGTGTGTGTGTTGACGGGTGCAGCTGCATTAACGTCTCTCCTGCTGCTTCTTGTGATTTGAACAAACTTTAATGATTTTAAAATGAATCACATTTCTTGCAGTAGATTAAATTCATGTAAATAAAGTGTCCACGTGATTGAACCAGTTTCACTTTCATTCATTTAATAAACACGACCTGTGAGTTCTGACTCGTAGAGTTAAGCATGTGAGTTTTATTCTCATAACTGTGGATTATAAATGTTTAATGCAGCTGTTTAAAGTCCAGAACAGATTTATTTATTTATTATTTATTTATTCATTTCATTTCATTTCCTTTCATTTCATTTCCATTAAAAACACAAATACAATAAAAAAAATAAAAAAAATAAAATGAAAGGAAGCAAAAGAAGAAAATTTCTGATCATTTCTGCTCCCTCTTAAACAAAATCAATTCAAACTATCAATTCAAACAATAATCATTCATATATTATACACCAAAATACATAACTCATCAAAATGTCACGTTTAACAAAATAGACATTAATCAGTTATATATATATATATCTTTCCAACAAAATTGTTTTGATCGTTTTCTTAAATATAAACATTGACTTCACCATTTTTGCATCGTCCTCCAAACTATTCCACAGACACACTCCCTGTATTGTTGTAGACCGACCCTTTAAACTGGTTCAAGAGCATTGCATTCACCAAATAATAAAAAAATGACTCATCATCTCATACTTATGAGATCCTGATCTCATAATTATGAGATAATGTCTCATAATTATGACATATTATCTCATAATTATCTTATCAAAGTCAACTTTATTGTCAAAACTGCAATATGTACAGGACATACACAGGATTGAAATTGCGTTTCTCTCTGTCCCTCAGTGCAACAGTAACCATCTAAACACTAAAACACTAAAACATTTAATAAGCATAAAATGAAATAATAAAATTGTAATACTGTCCTGAGTTTTTGCATAAAATCTCATAATTATGACATCTTATCTCACAATTATGAGATCCTGATCTTGTAATTATGACATCTTATCTCATAATTATGAGATAATATCTCATAATTATGAGATAATATCTCATAATTATGACATCTTATCTCATAATTATGAGATAATAATTATGAGATAAAATGTCATANTTTTCTTAAATATAAACAATGACTTCACTATTTTTGCATCGTCCTCCAAACTATTCCACAGACACATTCCCTGTATTGTTGTAGACCGACCCTTTAAACTGGTTCTTATGGAAGAGCATTGCATTCACCAAATAAAACTAAAATTTGACTCATCATCTCATAATTATGAGATAAGATGTCATAATTTTGAGATATTATCTAATACTTATGAGTTAATATCTCCAATTATGGTAAATGGAACTTATTTACATAGCGCTTTCCAGCCCCCTGTGAGGAGCCCCAAAGTGCTTTACAATACCAACCATCCACCCATTCATTCAGACATTCATACACCGGTAGTGGTAGCGTAACTTGCAAAGCGCCATCCAGACCTACCGGGAGAAACTCGGGGTTAAGTGTCTTGCCCAGAGACACAAAGACACATGGTGGGCGGACGCGGGATTCGAACCTCCAACCTTCCGATCGGTGGTCGACTGCCATTACCACTGTGCCACGGTCGCCCCTATATAATAATAATAATAATAATAATAAATTCAATTTATACCGCACTTTTCATTAATAAAAATCTCAAAGTGCTACAACAATAAAAACAAGTGATAAAATCAAATAAAATCAATAATGGTATTAACTAAGATTAAAAACAGAATCATGTGGAGGCAGAATAGGCCTGCTTAAAAAATAAATAAATAAATAAATAAAACAAGTGATAAAATCAAGTAAAATCTATAATACTATCAACCAAGATCAAAGATAAAATCATGCGGGGGCAGAATAGGCTTGCTTAAAAAGAAAAGTCTTTAAACCGCTTTTAAAGTCAACCAGTGACTGTGGAGCTCTCAGGTAGTCAGGGAGGGAGTTCCATAGGCGGGGGGCAGCCACACAGAATGCCCGGTCTCCCATGGTCCTTAATTTGGTTCGTGGAATGTGAAGTAGATTACTGTTCTGTGATCGTAGAGACCGGGTGGATGAATATGGTGCAAGAATGTCCTTTAGATAGTCAGGTGAAGTTCCGTGTAAGCATTGGTGTGTAATGAGAGCAGTTTTGTACTGAATTCTGTAGGTGACAGGAAGCCAATGGAGGTTATGGAGAATGGGTGTAATATGTTCAAATTTACGAGCTCTCAATAAAATCCTTGCTGCACTGTTTTGAATATATTGAAGCTTCTGAAGGTTTTTGCCAGGGATTCCAATAAACAGGGAGTTGCAGTAGTCGAGCCTGGAGGAGACAAAGGCATGGACGAGCTTCTCAGCATCGGAAAAAGTCAGAGATGGGCGAAGTCTGGAGATGTTTCGAAGATGGAAGAAGCAAGTTTTAAACAGATGCTTAATGTGATTTTCAAATGTAAGATGAGAGTCCATTTTTATTCCAAGATTTGTAACAGAGGTGGAGAGGGGGATGTCTTGACCAGAGAAGGAGATTGTTGTTAAAGTTGATGTTTGTATCTGGTGAGGGGTGCCAATCATTATGGCCTCAGTCTTGGAGCAGTTTAATTGAAGAAAGTTCTGATTCATCCATGCCCTTATTTCCTCCAGGCAGGTAGAGAGGGCAGTGAGTGAAGATGGAGATGGGGATGATGAGGATGCTCCAGTCCTGATGTAAAGCTGTGTGTCGTCGGCATAGCAGTGAAAAGAAATGTTGAACTGATTAATAATTTGACCTAAAGGCAGCATGTAAAGGGAAAACAGCAGGGGCCCCAGAACTGACCCTTGAGGGACACCACAGGAGACACCGACTGTCTGGGAAGTGGCATTGCCAAGACTAACACATTCCAGCCTATTGGAGAGGAAAGATTTGAACCAGTCCAGGACAGTGTCACAGAGACCGACCTCCACATGAAGACGGTGGAGGAGGATACTATGGTCCACAGTGTCGAAGGCTGCAGTGAGGTCAAGGAGGACAAGGATGGAGGGAGAGCCAGTGTCAGCAGCCAAGAGGACATCATTGGTAACTCTCAGCAATGCAGTCTCTGTACTGTGAGCTGCCCTGAATCCAGACTGGAACTTCTCATAGAGTGTTGCTGTAGGTGGTCCTGCATATTATGAGATAAGATGTCATAATTATGAGATAATATCTCATAATTATGACATCTTCCAACAGGATCTCATAATTATGAGACAATGTGTCATAATTATGATATATTATCTCATAATTAAGAGATAATATCTCATAATTATGAGATAATATCTCATAAATATGAGATAATATCTCATAAATATGGGATCAGGGTCTCATAATTATGAGATATCTCATATTTATGACATCTTCCAAAGGATCTCATAATTATGAGATAATATCTCATAATTATTACATCTTCCAACAGGATCTCATAATTATGAGATAATATCTCTTAATTAGGAAATAAGATGTAATAATTATGAGATAATATCTTATAATTATTACATCTTCCAACAGGATCTCATAATTATGAGATAATATCTCTTAATTAGGAAATAAGATGTCATAATTATGAGATACAATGTCATAATTATGAGATATTATCTCATGAGATAATATCTCAAAATTATGACATCTTATCTCATAAATATGACATATTCCAACAGGATGTCATAATTATGAGATAATATCTCATAATTATGACATCTTTCTTGTTGCTGTGTTCATCTGTGTTCATCTGTGACCATCTGCTCATACAAACTCATGTTCGTGCTGCTGTTTATTCCCACTATATTAGGCTTAGTGTATTACTAGTTGATGTTTTTCTTAGTTAATTCTAGATGTTATTATTGTTTTTCTCTTTCATTTGTTGTTGGATGTAACTGGGACCTCGTGTACATAATCTCGTTTTCATCACATGTACCACATGCTGTGCAAATGACAATAAAGACTCTCTGACTCTGACTCTTATCTCATAATTATGTCATCTTCAAACAGGATCTCATTACGAGTTAATATCTCATAATTATGAGATCAGGATCTCATAAGTATGAAATCATGAGTCAATTATTTTTAATTTGGTGAATGCAATGCTCTTCCGTAGATTCTATACTTAGGTTTAACGAAAATAACTATTCCCTTCAAATTATAACAACTCTTCCTTTTTTACAAAATATGCTTGAATATTTGATGGTAGCAAGCAATTCTGAGCTAAGTAGAAGAAGAAGAATATAATCCACCAAATCATAAAACTTAAGTAATTTCAATTGATGAAACCTGTGTTGACAGTCACTTCAGAAACTGGGCTGAAGTTATTTATTAATCGGTGTTAATAAATATTCACATTTATTACATAATAATAAACGGAGAACAAACATAAATAACAATGTTTAATATTTTTTATTTTTTGTACATTTCATGCTTTTAGTGTTTTTCCAACAAAAAATATAAATTAAATAAAAACGTTGTTCTTCTTCCGTCCGCTGGAGGGCGACAGAGCTCTTTTAGCTCCGACTCTCCTCCGTCACGTGACCAGGGCAACCCGGCCTCGGCTAGCGGATAGCGGTTAGCTTACCGTCAGACGGAGCCTGACGAGGTGAGGAGGAAACGCGAGTTCTCCTCCCGTGGACGGTGTCCTCCGGAACCAGCCCGACCCGTTCCCCTCCGTCTGACCCGGTTCTGCCCGGCTCCTCCGTCTGACCCGGTTCTGCCCGGCTCCTCCGTCCATCCGGTCCGTTACAGCGGCAACATGTCGGCGGTGCAGCGGATGAAGGTGGCGAACGAGCGGCACAGCAAGACGATCACGCAGCGGGGACACGTCCAGAAAACATCGGTGCGTTCACACTGAAACGTTTTTATTTAAAATTAAAATAAAACGGAACAGGAAGTTGTTGCAGCTGCAGCGAGAGGCTAACATCTGTTAGCTGCAGGCTAATGTGTCAGGAGGAAGTCTGTGACTGACTCCCTTAAAAAAACATCCGGTTTTACTTTATCACCATTTCCACAAAGTTTTAAATAGTTAAAATAGTATTTGATGATGTTTTCTAAGTTTATTAAACTTGATGTTCAGTTCGGCTCCTGCTAAATGTGGCATTACTCATGCCCTGAGAGCATGAATAAATTAAGTTTAACAACGCCACCCTGGGAATTTCACCCAGAGAGTACCTTATTACTTCAAGGCCACGCAGGTTCGCTTTGCACTGATTAAAACATCCGGGACAACTGTTCAAAATAACAATGATAATTTATTTACAGTTACCTTAAAACATCTTAAAACATTATTTACATCATGTTCAACATTCTTTTTGTAATTATTTCATTCATTTTATCCCAACTAAATAACAGACCCTTTAAACCCCAAGACACTAAATTACTCCAATAAATACATACAGGTTACTTCAATAAATACAGCTTTGCACAACTATACAGTTCACCCTTCACTGGTTCTGGCACTCTCGACATGCCGTAGAAAAGGCAAGTGGCCGCACTGACGTCACACTCTACGTGCCACTGCAAGGGGAACACAGCTGACGACACCACAGTCCATGTTCATAAAGCAGCAGTCTCCGGAAACAGAGCAGCAGTAGTCCCGATGTGGGGAGACCTAAAGAAAGTTAATTAATAACTACTCTCCATATAGCTGCCACAAAATAAAGCTTACAATGACAATTGTTTCCTTACCTGCTGGTCCTCACAACCATATACACACACACACGTACACACACATCCTCGTAGCCGGAGGGAGGGAAGAAGCCCAGCACCACAGCGCTCTACCTATAATCACACAGACTTATCATTTCTGACCCACAATCAGCTATAGTACAACGAGAGAAAGAACACCTACCGTGCAGCAGTCAAACAGCCCGTACCACACTCAATGACTGGTTGCCTTTACGGCCAAAACCCGTGGGACACCATGACGGTCAGAACCCACGGCACCAGCCACACGGCGAAGTGTGAAGACGACCCTGTCTGCCCGCATGCAGAGCAGCTGCTCTTATACCACGCCCACTCTAACAACCAGACATTCGCACCTGGAACCCATCAGCCTGATCAGGCATCATTCTCTACTGCTACATTCTACCTCCACCTTTTGTATCGGCGACCCGACGATAATCCATTAAAACTGATCCCATCAGCTCCTAAGACCAGAGCTAAAATCTCAAAAACCCCTGAAGGGAAACCAACACGTGGCAGCCACCATTTCATGACTCCACAAACTTTAATTACTAGGACCAAGCATCCACAGGTCCAACCAAAGCGGTAGCACCTCAGTGCTCCTCAAAAACACGTGGCAGCCATCATGTCATGACTCCACAAAAGTTATTACCGGAAGCTATCCAACACTTCCACAACTGGTCTTTAACAGTCCCAGTCGAACACGTGGCAGCCATCATTTCATGACTCCACAAACTTCTCAATATTACCAGGACCAAGCATCCACAGGTCCAACCAAAGCGGTAGCACCTCAGTGCCCCTCAGAACACGTGGCAGCCATCATCTCATGACTACACAAACCTCAATATTACCGGAAGCTATCCAACACTTCCACCAACTGGTCTTTAACAGTCCCAGTCGAACACGTGGCAGCCATCATGTCATGACTCCACAAATTTAAGAAGCTATCCCAAAATCCGGACATTATAAGAGGGAGCTCCTGAAGACTCTCTCCCCCCCAAGTGACCAATCCAAAGAAATGCTTGGGCAGCCACCTCACATGCTCTCATCCACCACTTCATTCAACCTTATACCCATCCTACCCCTAAAGATGGACACTTCCTATCTCTAGGCACAAAATCAATCTCGCTGCTTCAGGGAGACTGGACATAGGAGGGCATAAGGCAATACTGAAGAAGTAGACCGTTGCATCTAAGCCGGCCTGCCCCAGTCTTAACTGTTCATGGTCAACTCTTTTAAGTTCCTGAATTTCTGCCATAACGACCAGTTTCATCCACCCACCACTTTAAAGATTTGCTGAAACCACCACTGCTCTGCTTCCGGACCGGCCAATCTGCACACAAAACACAAAAAAACAAAAACAAAACAAAAAACACCAATACTATAAATCTCAAACAACTACTGGTCCCGGATGTTCATAAAAAGCAAATGCAAACGCCCTACCAACAACGCCAAAAATGTGGCATTACTCATGCCCTGAGAGCATGAATAAATTAAGTTTAACAACGCCACCCTGGGAATTTCACCCAGAGAGTACCTTATTACTTCAAGGCCACGCAGGTTCGCTTTGCACTGATTAAAACATCCGGGACAACTGTTCAAAATAACAATGATAATTTATTTACAGTTACCTTAAAACATCTTAAAACATTATTTACATCATGTTCAACATTCTTTTTGTAATTATTTCATTCATTTTATCCCAACTAAATAACAGACCCTTTAAACCCCAAGACACTAAATTACTCCAATAAATACATACAGGTTACTTCAATAAATACAGCTTTGCACAACTATACAGTTCACCCTTCACTGGTTCTGGCACTCTCGACATGCCGTAGAAAAGGCAAGTGGCCGCACTGACGTCACACTCTACGTGCCACTGCAAGGGGAACACAGCTGACGACACCACAGTCCATGTTCATAAAGCAGCAGTCTCCGGAAACAGAGCAGCAGTAGTCCCGATGTGGGGAGACCTAAAGAAAGTTAATTAATAACTACTCTCCATATAGCTGCCACAAAATAAAGCTTACAATGACAATTGTTTCCTTACCTGCTGGTCCTCACAACCATATACACACACACACGTACACACACATCCTCGTAGCCGGAGGGAGGGAAGAAGCCCAGCACCGCAGCGCTCTACCTATAATCACACAGACTTATCATTTCTGACCCACAATCAGCTATAGTACAACGAGAGAAAGAACACCTACCGTGCAGCAGTCAAACAGCCCGTACCACACTCAATGACTGGTTGCCTTTACGGCCAAAACCCGTGGGACACCATGACGGTCAGAACCCACGGCACCAGCCACACGGCGAAGTGTGAAGACGACCCTGTCTGCCCGCATGCAGAGCAGCTGCTCTTATACCACGCCCACTCTAACAACCAGACATTCGCACCTGGAACCCATCAGCCTGATCAGGCATCATTCTCTACTGCTACATTCACATTCTGGTGTTGGTTTGTTTGGGATGATTTTACTGTGAAGTGCAGCAATAACTCGCAGTGAGAGGCTTCTTCATCTTTCGGCTTGTCCCTCTTCACATGTCTCCACAGAGAGTCATCATCCTCACTCTGTCCTCTGTCCAACTACCTCCATGTCCTCTCTAACTGCATCCATTCCTGCAGCTGCATTTCTAACATCCTTCTACCAATATATCCACTGTCCCATCACTGGACATGTCCAAACCACTGTCCCTCCTCTGGACATGTCCAAACCATCTCAGTGTGTCCTCCCTAACTTTATCTCCCAGTTGTTCAACATGTGCTGTACCTCTGATGATCTCATTCCTGATCTTATCCATCCTTGTCACTCCTAAGGAGAACCTCAACATCTTCATTTCTGCTACTTCCAGTTCTTTCTCCTGTCTTTTTGTCCATGTCTCTGTCTCCTGTCTTTTTGTCCATGTCTCTGTCTCCTGTCTTTTTGTCCATGTCTCTGTCTCCTGTCTTTTTGTCCATGTCTCTGTCTCCTGTCTTTTTGTCCATGTCTCTGTCTCCTGTCTTTTTGTCCATGTCTCTGTCTCCTGTCTTTTTGTCCATGTCTCTGTCTCCTGTCTTTTTGTCCATGTCTCTGTCTCCTGTCTTTTTGTCCATGTCTCTGTCTCCTGTCTTTTTGTCCATGTCTCTGTCTCCTGTCTTTTTGTCCATGTCTCTGTCTCCTGTCTTTTTGTCCATGTCTCTGTCTCCTGTCTTTTTGTCCATGTCTCTGTCTCCTGTCTTTTTGTCCATGTCTCTGTCTCCTGTCTTTTTGTCCATGTCTCTGTCTCCTGTCTTTTTGTCCATGTCTCTGTCTCCTGTCTTTTTGTCCATGTCTCTGTCTCCTGTCTTTTTGTCCATGTCTCTGTCTCCTGTCTTTTTGTCCATGTCTCTGTCTCCTGTCTTTTTGTCCATGTCTCTGTCTCCTGTCTTTTTGTCCATGTCTCTGTCTCCTGTCTTTTTGTCCATGTCTCTGTCTCCTGTCTTTTTGTCCATGTCTCTGTCTCCTGTCTTTTTGTCCATGTCTCTGTCTCCTGTCTTTTTGTCCATGTCTCTGTCTCCTGTCTTTTTGTCCATGTCTCTGTCTCCTGTCTTTTTGTCCATGTCTCTGTCTCCTGTCTTTTTGTCCATGTCTCTGTCTCCTGTCTTTTTGTCCATGTCTCTGTCTCCTGTCTTTTTGTCCATGTCTCTGTCTCCTGTCTTTTTGTCCATGTCTCTGTCTCCTGTCTTTTTGTCCATGTCTCTGTCTCCTGTCTTTTTGTCCATGTCTCTGTCTCCTGTCTTTTTGTCCATGTCTCTGTCTCCTGTCTTTTTGTCCATGTCTCTGTCTCCTGTCTTTTTGTCCATGTCTCTGTCTCCTGTCTTTTTGTCCATGTCTCTGTCTCCTGTCTTTTTGTCCATGTCTCTGTCTCCTGTCTTTTTGTCCATGTCTCTGTCTCCTGTCTTTTTGTCCATGTCTCTGTCTCCTGTCTTTTTGTCCATGTCTCTGTCTCCTGTCTTTTTGTCCATGTCTCTGTCTCCTGTCTTTTTGTCCATGTCTCTGTCTCCTGTCTTTTTGTCCATGTCTCTGTCTCCTGTCTTTTTGTCCATGTCTCTGTCTCCTGTCTTTTTGTCCATGTCTCTGTCTCCTGTCTTTTTGTCCATGTCTCTGTCTCCTGTCTTTTTGTCCATGTCTCTGTCTCCTGTCTTTTTGTCCATGTCTCTGTCTCCTGTCTTTTTGTCCATGTCTCTGTCTCCTGTCTTTTTGTCCATGTCTCTGTCTCCTGTCTTTTTGTCCATGTCTCTGTCTCCTGTCTTTTTGTCCATGTCTCTGTCTCCTGTCTTTTTGTCCATGTCTCTGTCTCCTGTCTTTTTGTCCATGTCTCTGTCTCCTGTCTTTTTGTCCATGTCTCTGTCTCCTGTCTTTTTGTCCATGTCTCTGTCTCCTGTCTTTTTGTCCATGTCTCTGTCTCCTGTCTTTTTGTCCATGTCTCTGTCTCCTGTCTTTTTGTCCATGTCTCTGTCTCCTGTCTTTTTGTCCATGTCTCTGTCTCCTGTCTTTTTGTCCATGTCTCTGTCTCCTGTCTTTTTGTCCATGTCTCTGTCTCCTGTCTTTTTGTCCATGTCTCTGTCTCCTGTCTTTTTGTCCATGTCTCTGTCTCCTGTCTTTTTGTCCATGTCTCTGTCTCCTGTCTTTTTGTCCATGTCTCTGTCTCCTGTCTTTTTGTCCATGTCTCTGTCTCCTGTCTTTTTGTCCATGTCTCTGTCTCCTGTCTTTTTGTCCATGTCTCTGTCTCCTGTCTTTTTGTCCATGTCTCTGTCTCCTGTCTTTTTGTCCATGTCTCTGTCTCCTGTCTTTTTGTCCATGTCTCTGTCTCCTGTCTTTTTGTCCATGTCTCTGTCTCCTGTCTTTTTGTCCATGTCTCTGTCTCCTGTCTTTTTGTCCATGTCTCTGTCTCCTGTCTTTTTGTCCATGTCTCTGTCTCCTGTCTTTTTGTCCATGTCTCTGTCTCCTGTCTTTTTGTCCATGTCTCTGTCTCCTGTCTTTTTGTCCATGTCTCTGTCTCCTGTCTTTTTGTCCATGTCTCTGTCTCCTGTCTTTTTGTCCATGTCTCTGTCTCCTGTCTTTTTGTCCATGTCTCTGTCTCCTGTCTTTTTGTCCATGTCTCTGTCTCCTGTCTTTTTGTCCATGTCTCTGTCTCCTGTCTTTTTGTCCATGTCTCTGTCTCCTGTCTTTTTGTCCATGTCTCTGTCTCCTGTCTTTTTGTCCATGTCTCTGTCTCCTGTCTTTTTGTCCATGTCTCTGTCTCCTGTCTTTTTGTCCATGTCTCTGTCTCCTGTCTTTTTGTCCATGTCTCTGTCTCCTGTCTTTTTGTCCATGTCTCTGTCTCCTGTCTTTTTGTCCATGTCTCTGTCTCCTGTCTTTTTGTCCATGTCTCTGTCTCCTGTCTTTTTGTCCATGTCTCTGTCTCCTGTCTTTTTGTCCATGTCTCTGTCTCCTGTCTTTTTGTCCATGTCTCTGTCTCCTGTCTTTTTGTCCATGTCTCTGTCTCCTGTCTTTTTGTCCATGTCTCTGTCTCCTGTCTTTTTGTCCATGTCTCTGTCTCCTGTCTTTTTGTCCATGTCTCTGTCTCCTGTCTTTTTGTCCATGTCTCTGTCTCCTGTCTTTTTGTCCATGTCTCTGTCTCCTGTCTTTTTGTCCATGTCTCTGTCTCCTGTCTTTTTGTCCATGTCTCTGTCTCCTGTCTTTTTGTCCATGTCTCTGTCTCCTGTCTTTTTGTCCATGTCTCTGTCTCCTGTCTTTTTGTCCATGTCTCTGTCTCCTGTCTTTTTGTCCATGTCTCTGTCTCCTGTCTTTTTGTCCATGTCTCTGTCTCCTGTCTTTTTGTCCATGTCTCTGTCTCCTGTCTTTTTGTCCATGTCTCTGTCTCCTGTCTTTTTGTCCATGTCTCTGTCTCCTGTCTTTTTGTCCATGTCTCTGTCTCCTGTCTTTTTGTCCATGTCTCTGTCTCCTGTCTTTTTGTCCATGTCTCTGTCTCCTGTCTTTTTGTCCATGTCTCTGTCTCCTGTCTTTTTGTCCATGTCTCTGTCTCCTGTCTTTTTGTCCATGTCTCTGTCTCCTGTCTTTTTGTCCATGTCTCTGTCTCCTGTCTTTTTGTCCATGTCTCTGTCTCCTGTCTTTTTGTCCATGTCTCTGTCTCCTGTCTTTTTGTCCATGTCTCTGTCTCCTGTCTTTTTGTCCATGTCTCTGTCTCCTGTCTTTTTGTCCATGTCTCTGTCTCCTGTCTTTTTGTCCATGTCTCTGTCTCCTGTCTTTTTGTCCATGTCTCTGTCTCCTGTCTTTTTGTCCATGTCTCTGTCTCCTGTCTTTTTGTCCATGTCTCTGTCTCCTGTCTTTTTGTCCATGTCTCTGTCTCCTGTCTTTTTGTCCATGTCTCTGTCTCCTGTCTTTTTGTCCATGTCTCTGTCTCCTGTCTTTTTGTCCATGTCTCTGTCTCCTGTCTTTTTGTCCATGTCTCTGTCTCCTGTCTTTTTGTCCATGTCTCTGTCTCCTGTCTTTTTGTCCATGTCTCTGTCTCCTGTCTTTTTGTCCATGTCTCTGTCTCCTGTCTTTTTGTCCATGTCTCTGTCTCCTGTCTTTTTGTCCATGTCTCTGTCTCCTGTCTTTTTGTCCATGTCTCTGTCTCCTGTCTTTTTGTCCATGTCTCTGTCTCCTGTCTTTTTGTCCATGTCTCTGTCTCCTGTCTTTTTGTCCATGTCTCTGTCTCCTGTCTTTTTGTCCATGTCTCTGTCTCCTGTCTTTTTGTCCATGTCTCTGTCTCCTGTCTTTTTGTCCATGTCTCTGTCTCCTGTCTTTTTGTCCATGTCTCTGTCTCCTGTCTTTTTGTCCATGTCTCTGTCTCCTGTCT
>JBBPBX010049942.1:0-25167 GCA_038048925.1 Garcialebias charrua | reverse complement strand
TGTGGTGGATCCGCATGTGGGGGATTCGGACAGTCGCAGTAAGTAAATAAGTCAGTGTTAATTCTAAATGCCATAAATATCTTGTTTCCATACCGGTTACTATAAGAATAACAATCATTCAGTCATGGGATTCAGTTATATTTTATTCACATGCACATTTTATTTTGCCATCAGAGGATGGAACGGAAGACACGCAGTCTGCTGGCTCAGACGTTGGAAGCTCCTCCAGTGTCCCTGGAACGTCTGGCACCACGCGCACCTCCAGCGCACCCCACCCGCCAGCAGCTGATGTCCGCACCTCCAGCGCACCCCACCCGCCAGCAGCTGATGTCCGCACCTCCAGCGCACCCCACCCGCCAGCAGCTGATGTCCGCACCTCCAGCGCACCCCACCCGCCAGCAGCTGATGTCCGTCCTGGCCGTGTACTGACGACAGCTGTCCTGCAGACGCAGCATGACATTGTTTCCGGCATTAATGGCATCAATGACCGCCTGGACCAACTTAATGACCGCCTGGACCAACTTATCAGAGTCCTGGCGGATATTAACAGCACATTAAATGCAGTGATGAGGTGATAATGTGTACTTGCCTGTTTTATATATTTGCTATCACATTTTGCCGGGCCCTGATAGCTACCTGGGTGGGATGTACATTGAGGGGTGCAGGTTCTGGCTCCTCTGGTGGGGGCAAGTCAGGCTGTGGTATGTCAAGTCCGTGTGCAAGATTGTGGAGGACGCCACATGCCATCACAATGCGGCACACCTTTACAGGACTATAGAGCAGCAGACCTCCAGTCCTGTCCAGACAGCGCCACCGTCCCTTTAGCAGGCCAATTGTCCTCTCGACGACTGACCGGCTGCGGGAATGGACGTCATTATACCTCCGCTCTTGCTCAGTGTGGGGGTTGGCAAGAGGAGTCATGAGCCATGTTTTTAGTGGGTAACCACGGTCCCCTGTGAGATAAAAAAGGAAAATTACAATGGGGCAGAGTCAGATGCTTATCAGTTGGTAATGTTGCGCATGTGTTAAACACTCTGCCTGCTCTGCCTCCCCTCCCATTTGAACTGCCTTAACACTAAAACTTTCTCACATATTATCACTCAACACAAAGTTTTTAACACTAGACTCTGTGTCACCAAACGGGTTTTCACTAAACTCTCGGTCATGTGCTCATACAGTTTGCACTACTTCTCATAATTGCACTAATGTCTGTATTACATCACTGCCTATAATCATAATACTGTTTACATTCTCTGTTTACATTTATTAATACTGTTTACTTTTATTACTACTGCTTACATGTAATTACTACTGTTTACATTTATTTACACTACTTTAATATCTACACCACTGCTGGTACATATACAGTGTGCTCTGAACGGTCTTATTTAGGGATGCCCAATGTGCCTTACTGCATATGCCACTTTTTGCCTCTACAACAACATCAACTACTACCTCATACATATACTGTGTACATTGACTCATACGCTGCTTTGCCACTTTGCAAATGTCAATGCTAGAAACCTTTAGTTTATTTTAGTTATACTTTTTATACTCTTTTTTTATACCACTATGCAAAAAAAAAAAAAAAAAAACAACTCAGGACAGTGTTAGTTTTACTATTTTTATGCTTATGTCTATTATTATATGTTTCAGTGTTTCAATGTTTAGATGTTTACTGTTGCACCGAGGGACTGAGAGAAACGCAATTTCGGTCCTGTGTATGTCCTGCACTGTACATATTGCAGATCTGACAATAAAGTTGACTTTGACTTTGACTTTGACTTTGACTTTGACTTTGACTTTTGACTTTTGACTTTGACTTTTGACTTTGACTTTGTGTTAATGAACGCAGCAGTGCGCTGGACGCATTACACACTTTACGCACGTGTTCATGTGCAGAACCGCCATTCCACACTTTACGCACGCATTTATTTGCAGAACCGCTATACACACAGAAACAAACAAGGGCTTGGTAGACTGCTCTGAAACTACATTTTAACCAGCCATTAACAGAAAGTTGATCACTTGAAGCACTGACTAGTAATGGAACTTCAGAGACAGGGCGACATGTGGGGGCGCACAGGTTTCATGCGCATAAGAGATTATAAGGATGAAAATAAAAATAGTTTACTCACCAAGAAGCCAACCATCTCGCACCATTCCAGCTTGTAGTCTGTTCCCAACCATGCTGTTCAGTAGAATAAATGAATCGTGTGTTGAGCCAGGCCACCTCGCCACAATGTTTGTCAGACGCATTTGCGCGTCACAAATAATTTGCACATTGATTGAATGAAAATGTTTCCTGTTAACGTAAACATATTCATCCTGTGATGGTGCTTTTATAGCAATGTGTGTGCAGTCGACAGCCCCGATTACATTTGGAAAACCGGTTGTCGCTGCAAATTGCGCTTTAATGTTGGCCTGTTCAGCTGCATTGTATGGGAATGTTATATATCTGGGTGACATACGGATAAGTCCATCCCACACAGCTGGCATGGATCGGCTCAGTGTGGACTGACACAGTCCCGATCGGTCTGCCAACTCCCTCTGAAATGCCCCTGTTGCAAGAAATCCCAGTGTTGTCAGCAGCTGCACATGTACAGGCAGCGCATGGCTCCTGGCTGTGTGGTGCTCCAAAACCGGTCGTAGCTCTAAGCACAGTTGCAGAAGTACTGCCCTCGGAAGCCGAAAACGACTGATGAGCCAGTCATCATCATGAGCCAGAAAGTCCTCTCGGTCTCGAAAAACACGCTCTCTGCGTATGGCGCGATTTGCTATGTCCTCTAATAAAGCTAAAGCCATTGTTGTAAATATTGTTGCCACTATTTTGCGCATGCTTTTGTATCCACTCATCTAATTGCGTCCATGTGGATGTAATAATTGTTGATCATGTGTCTGGTGTGAACAATAATCATTTTCACATCATGAACAGTTAATAATAATAATAATAATAATGACATCAATTTATAACGCACATTTCATCAATGGAAATCTCAAAGTGCTACAAGGTGCAACAGAATTAAATGTCAATGAAACAAATAATAAAACAATTAAAATCAACAACAGTATCAGCTATGATCAAAAGTAGAATCATGAGGAGGCAGAGTATGCTCGGTTGAAAAGAAAGGTCTTCAAGCCGCTCTTAAAGTCAACCACAGACTGTGGGGCTTCAGTTTCTCTGAATCACCTGTAAGTGTCGCCAAAGGAACAAGAACCACAGAAACGTGCGTACGCCTGCTCGGGAGCTGGCGTGGAAATGTACTTGGATGCGCACATATTCACGTTCAGTTCAGTTTTGATACATACGGGATTTTGCGTGGATAGTGACGTACGCAAGGTTTTTGTGCGCACGCACGGTTGATACATGAGGCCCCAGGTGATGAGATGCAAAAGGCATGAAACGTTAATTATAGTTGGCCTACTAGGAGTACTGCATTTTATTAACAAAACAATAAATTTACATCATAACATGTACATTGAGTGATCGATCAGTTTCCTATAAATTAACTTCAGCACATGAATTACGCGTCCGTAATTTCTAGGAACAACAGAACAAGTTATAGGTCTTGGAATAACTTATATCTGCAGGCATTTAGTTTAAAGTTCTGGCAAGGATAGATAAGAGAAAGTTTAGGAGGGGTAGAAAAGTGAGGAGTTTTATCTTGCATTTCTGACCAGAATGACACTCTTCCATATGCATCCAGCTAAGATCATCGTACACTCCAGTAAACAATCAGCTGCTCTTTTACCTTAAAGATGTTCCGTCTCGGTTCTAGTAAAGAGCTGGGAAGCAGCCTTGGACGTAAAACGGGTCGTAGGTCTGGCAAAGTCCAAGCTGGACTTCAAACATGTTCACCTTTTCAGTGTCTTGTTGATACTTGCTTTAGTAGGCAGAAGTCGTGGCAGTTCCTGGTTTGGTTTCAAGATAAATTATTGCAGAAAGGAAATTAATTCATAGCTTGGAGCTGTGACACTCGAATGGGTTTACAGCTGATGTGCTGTAACCCTTGCTGAGGAACGAGGATCTTTTTTCATGGTCGGACGTCCACAGCAGAAAAAGAAAGTCAGTGCATCTTACACTTCCTCCAGCAGACTCGACGTCCCAGGAAGTGTAGAACTTTTAAGAGGATCTGACGTCAATGACTTTCTCCTTCCCGATTGGTCCGATCGACCAGTGGGAGGGAGTTACTTGACGTTATCAGGATTCAAGGAGAAGGTCAGTTTAGAAGAACAGAGAGACAGATTGTTTTAAGAGAAGACAGAAAACAGGAGCCAGTTATAAGATTAACTGTTTTCTCATTTCTAAACAAAGACTGGAAGTTCAGTCTGACATATTATTCAACTTTGCCATAGTTCTTTGACTAAGACATATACCATCATATTAACACATGATCATTCAGCATATTGAGGAATAACACCAGCATAATAACAAATGATCATAAAAATGACAGAAGGTTATTCTGATGATATATTTGAATTATAACAAATTAAAAAGAAGTCACTTCTGATTGATTTGTGTTCTAGATTCAAATTAAATGGAATAAGTCAGTGTTCACTGTGTTCCACTGAGAGATTCAGTGAAAAATGTTTCATTTGGACAGTTCAGAGATCAGAGTGTGGTCTAGTACAGTCTCAGAATACATGTCCCCCTTTTTGGAAGTCCTCGCCTGTCCATGAGGATCAGTTCCAACATGAAAGGATATCACCAAATGTCTCTGATCTTGAGGCAATCCAGCAAGTGGAAAATATTATAATCCCATAATGTTTGGTAATTCCACACTGTTTGTAGGTAATCTCATACTGTTTGTAAGTAATCCCATACTGTTTGTAGGTAATCCCATTGCGGTAAAACTTATAATCCTTTGGAAAACTGAGTCTGTAATCCCTTAGAAAACTGAGTCTGTAACCCATTGGAAAACAAAGTTTATAATCCACAGCGGTAATTCCACAACAGTAATTCCACAACATTTAGAGTTGTTGATTTAATCAGCAACAATTGTTTTTATCAGCATGTAGAGGGGATCCCTTGATTGACGCAGAAGAGGCAACCCTTGGATGAAGGTTGAAGACCAACGTTGGAGTTACAGGTCCCCACATTGAAGGTTGTTGGCTAGTTGGTTTCCAGTCTGTGCCACTCTTGTTCTATGTGTCATGCATTTATGTGGTTTTAGGTGGGCTTATGACTGAGATTTTACATCAGGCCTTACCTATATGCACCTGGTGTGTAAGCTATCATGGTTTAGATCAGCTACAGTTACCAATTAAGGGGTGGATCATGCTGTAAAAGTTAGATATAGGGATCTATACCTATAGAAGGTTCAGGAGGGCTTTTGTAACGAAGGCCTCTTCTTCCAAATTATTCCTCCATTCATAACTTGTTTAAAGTTAGATCTATCGTAGAAAAAGAAAAATATAGTTTGGTATAATTGTCTGTTGCCTTTAGACAAACTACACAAGTTTTGGGGTTTTACCTTTAAAAAGTTGGAGTCAATAGCAAGACTCGGGTTAAAATTTAGGTAACCTTAGATTAGAATTGTTCGAGTCGGTTTGACTTGAAAAATAGTGAGACCAGTGCAGTTTATGGTACCTAATGTAGCTTTAAACTACATTGACTCTTCAAAGATTGAGGTTTAACAAATGAACAGCATGTTGGCATAGTTAAATCCATTGTAGTTTTTAACTAACATTAATACAAAACTTATTTTGGCTGGGAGTGTTCAGAACCAAAACAAAATCTCAAACAATGACAAAAGTAGTAATTAAGCAACTAGAAAATTGTAAATGGAGCTTTCTTATATAGTGCTTTCCAGCCCCCTTTGAGGGGCCCCAAAGCACTTCACAGTACCAACCATCCACCCATTCATACACACATTCATACACCGGTAGTGGTAGACTGCCATGCAAGGCACTGCCTGTCCTACCGGGAGCAACTCGGGGTTAAGTGTCTTGCCCAGGGACACAACAAGGTATGCCATGACCGGGGATTGAACCCGAGATGTTCTGGTCCTGAGCCGGCTGCCCTGCCTCAACACCATCTCGGCCCCATAGAAAACAACACTTCACTGCTTCAACTCACTCTTGTCATCAGATCTCAACATGTAACACACAAAAAACAGGTCTTAGTTTTATAACTGATGTCAAATTAAATCCTGTGGATTTAAACGGTTGTTAAGGTTATTTTCTGTTGTGGGTTTTAGACTTAGTGTTCCTAAGTTCAAGTTGGACAATGCGACTTATAGGGCGGAAAATACGGTAGTTTAAACCTGATTAGTTTATTTACTAATTTCAGCTTGGACGATCTTAATTTTCCATGAAGTCTGTGAGTTTGCAAGATCATTGTCTCTTGTGGAGTTATTGCAATCTTTGTCTTTGTCATGGGGATGACCTAACATCACCCCCCTGTGGTCATGGGGGACCACGAACACAGGTGAGGACGTCCGTCCATGGGTACAATTTAGGATGCCTTTGAATAGTTTTAGCTGTTTGCGCAGCTGATAGAGATCTGAACACAGGAACCCTTTTAGGTTTCAGCCAACGTTTCTTCTTACGTTTACCTCTTTCTGTGTAATTTAGGTGTGTCACAACCGTCAGTGTAGATGCAGTTGTGTCTGATTGTTCAGTCTGCAACTGGACACCGTCGTTGTTGTGTGTGTTCCCCCCCCCCCCCTCTTGTCTGAAGAGGGGCTCTTTGAGTCTGTAAAAACAATGGCCCTCATTCACGAACCGTTCGTACGCACAGATTTGTTCTTAAACTGTGCGTACGAGTGATTTAGGATCATTTGCGGCATTCAACAATGTTTTCGTATCCTACGATTTTCTTCAGATACGAACAAAATTTACGAGTGGTCCGGACCTGTCGTATAATTTAGGAGCGTCAGTCTGCTGTCATCCAGACGGATCTTCTCCACGAATAACTTCATATTTCGTTATTTAGAAAATATTTTGGGTTTAAAAAAATCACGCACCATAATTATTCTTGACAATAGGTTATTCTGTTTGAATTAGAATTATAATTTTAAGTTTAATTTGTTTGGTGTGTCGCGCAGGCTTCAGTGAGTCGTGCGCTCCCCTTGGTCATCAAAGCCGCTCCTCATATTAACACCCAGGTACATAAAATTCCCATACACCGCCGCAGAACAAGTACGAATTAAGACTGATTTTCATGCTATTGCTGGACTGCTGTGCAAACACCATCGGAGCAATAGATTATTATATCTGATTCGAAATATAACCTGCAGAATGTGGTTGCGCGATGACCAGGAGGTGCGCGCATGACACATTTGTGCTGCAAAACATGTTGGCACGCGTCTTGCAGCGTGGCATTTACAGTATTGTCCATCCATCTCGCAGACTGACCACCTCCTGTCCGTGCTGCGGCGAGACGTTTGTTTGAAGCCATTTTCAGATCAAACCATTTATTCTTGATTTCTGATACTGTACGACCCACGGGACACACAACATATGCACTACAATATTAATATGAAGTTAACTGTAGTTTCGAGACATCTTAAAATGCTTCTGTTCAAAAACACATCCGACACTTGCGGGGGGTGGGGGGTAGCGGTGCGCCACAGCTCTTCTGAATAAGTGAAACTACACAGTTGTTTACACTAACATTAAAAATATTTGACCATCCGACACCTGCGGGGGTGGCGGGGTGGCGGTGCGCCACAGCGCGACTGAGAGCAGATCTCCGAACGCGTGAAGTTCCTCCTTTTACTTCTTGAGTTTGAATGAATGGACACTTCCTGCTGTCAGAAGGCAGGAAACGTGGCCTTATATGGTGTTTTGAGGGGTGGGAATTATGTAAATGACCTCTGCGTGCACGCGCAGCTGTTTAGGACAGGTGGGATTCATTAAATTTACGCAACCCATTTACACACGTTTCCTCATGATAGAAGACTTTGTTGAATCTGACGTGGCATGTTCGTACGAACGCTTCGTACGAACAAATGTAGGAGAAATTTAGGATAAAAATACAAACATTTTCGTGAATGAGGGCCAATGTCCTGATGACTGTCAACGTACGGTTGACTGTCATTTTCTGGACTCAAATGTTTTTGAACCAAGGTTTCATAGAAAGCTTGGCTGGTTGCTGATTTATCTGTCCATGGGGACAGTGCAGCATCTTCGGTGTGGGATCCTTGGATCTCCACACCTTTTACTACCTGTGGTAGTAGTGTTCAGGGAGTGCTGAATATTTCAGCTCGCAGAGGAGGCTCTCATGTTGACTTTCAGCATCCTCAGTTTCAGCATCTTGTTGACTATCAGCATCCTGACTTTCAACATCCTTGGCAATGTTGTTATTTTTGTGCTCTGTTTTATTATCACTGATAATGCCACTCATTGTACCAGGTTGGTCATCCTTGTTTGTAATATTCAAATTTTCTAACAAACCACTTCTGAGCTTAGAGGTGTTTTCTCGCCTTCTTTAGGAGAGGGAGCTGATGATGCTCGTGTCTCTTCCATTTTTAGCGACTGAGATTTGACCTTTTTACCTGGGGACACCTGTAAGTGTGTTTTGCTTTGCATGTGAGCTTCAAAAACATTTACAACACACTTTTTCACTTCTTCAATGTTTTTTTTCTTTCCAGTCAGCCATGATGAATATCTTCATTTTTATCTCAAAGATGAGATTTTTTGTGAAAACAAATTTAAAACCTTCCTCTTGTATGTCTGGTGCATTTGTGTCACCAAAATAAGCTTGGAAGAGTCCTGTTATAAAACACCAATGGATGGTCATCAATTTCCTGCATGACCTTTTTGGCAGCTGGATAGCCACCAGGCTTTGTGAGGGTTGTTGTCATCTTGTTTTGATTGTATGTAAAAATCAAGCAGAACTGTTTTTATTTTAGTGTTTGTAGATAAATGATTTATTTTATGTAGCAGTGAGATATCAAACTAATCAGCTTTCTGGTTTTATCTGTTTCACTATTTAAGAAGTGTTTTATTCATAGGTACCTTTTTCTTGTTTTACCTGCAATGAAAAATATTATAAGTTAATGCCTTTTGTGGCAGTATTAACTTAATATAACTTATTTTTAAAACAGTTACTAATTACGGAGCCCCCCAGGGGACGTGGAAATTTTTTTTATTCTTTGCGTGCGCACGCAAATGTTTGTGTGCGCACGCAAAACTATTGCGAGGTAACGCAAAACCTTTTGCGTGGGAACGCAAAACCCTTTGCGTTCCCACGCAAAAGGTTTTGCGTTGCAGACACCATCCTTTAAAAGGAATGTGGACCTTCTGGAACAAGCATGCCATGAATAGCTCAACTAGTAGTGCATCGGCTTACCGCTCCAAACCTCACGGGTTCGATTCCCTGTTGGGACAACTTTTTTTTTTTTAGATTATTTATTCATTCCAGATTAAAAAAACACGAGAAAAATATTTACAAAACAACAATAAAAACTTTCAATTATATAATCATTCCTCTTTCTTATTTTGCTTAATGGTTTTTAACTCATCCCTGAAACTCTGACACAGAATCACAAGAGGGACAGACAGAGCGCAGGCTGCCGCGTCGGCTCGAACGATGGAAGTCACAGCTGATTCCACGGAGCTTGAACGTGAAATATACAACGGAAAATTACTTTTACCACTGCAGCACACACTGGACATCCTTATATTTAAGGCTGATTTCAAAATTCAATTAAATTGAGTGTACTGTCTGCTCCATTGTCGTAATGTTGAGCCATTTTAAACAACAATGCTGCAGATAATACATGTTTTTATTGTGTTTATTCTGTGACACAGTTCACACTTGAACTTGTGATTCTGTGTCAGAATTTCAGGGATGAGTTAAAAACCATTAAGCAAAATAAGAAAGAGGAATGATTATATAATTGAAAGTTTTTATTGTTGTTTTGTAAATAGTTTTCTTCTGTTTTCTTAATCTGGAATGAATAAATAATCTAAAAAAAAAATATTGTCCCGACTGGGAATCGAACCGGTGAGGTTTGGAGCAGCAAGCCGATGCGTTACTAGTTGAGCTATCATGGCATGCTTGTACCACAAGGTCCACATTCCTTTTAAAGGATGGTGTCTGTAACACAAAACCTTTTTGCGTGGGAACGCAAAGGGTTTTGCGTTCCCACGCAAAAGGTTTTGCGTTACCTCGCAATAGTTTTGCGTGCGCACGCAAACGTTTGCGTGCGCACGCAAAGACATTTTTTTTTTTCCACGTCCCCTGGGGGGCTCCGTAACTAATAAACCAAGCCTGATTTTTTTTTATTTTTTTTACTCAAACGCTTTAAAAAGAGATTTGAATTAAATGCAATATTTTCACTAAAATGTTACAGGATACTGTTTCATCATGCTTTAAGATGTTTTGTAGTTTGGCTAAACTGTTTTACTGTGTTTGACAATTATCAGGAGTGAAAAAGGTATTTCTGTTTGTTATTTTAAATAATATTTGTATTTAAAATCAACTGGAATGGTTAATTGTGCACAACATAACATTAAAATGTCATTTTAAAAATGCAATGCAGAAATGTTATGATTTTTCTGTGTAAAATGCTTCTGTTGTTCTTTTGTCCCGCAGCAGATGGCACAACCGGACATGTTGGATGGCACTTCAAAGCTTAAATTTACAACAAAGTGACTGTAATTACTCTTCCTGGCCGCTAGGGGTGCTCTGGGCCGCGTTAACTACCGCTAATGCCGCGTTAACTACCGCTAATTTTGTTAGCTTGAAAACGAACACGGTCAAAAATCAACTTTTTGGATAAGATTTAGCCTGTATATGATAATCGCTTGAACTATCGTTCTTTTAAGAAACGAATCCATGTGATTAAAACTTTTGGAAAGGCTTTATTGAATTATTAAACTTTAAAGAAAAATATAGATTTTTTCCTGTGGGGAGGGAGTCACGTTGTCTGACGACAGAGTGGGCTGGCGCAACCCATGTGTCACCAACTTCCAGCGAGTCAGCGCTCGCAATACAGCAAACACAAAACTTGTAGTTCTTAACCCAAGCACCACGGTAACTGTAGTTCCTTTCATCCATAGCTCATGTAAACAAGAAAAGTACATGTGGCTTTCAAGATGGATGCTAGCTGTTAGGCCAACTTTCCGGACTCTTTACCACTCAATAAAAATGTTTCAAAACATCGCAAAAATTCTGAAATTATGGCAAAACAAATTTAAACAGAGCCACGCTCAGTAACAACAGCAATTTACTGATGAAACCACGGACTCGTGTCGGAACCGAGTCCAAAGGCACTTATCAGAACCGGGCCGGCCTACAGAACTGTCAGAACCACGGCTGACAACCAGTTTCAGCACAGAATATGCATTCGTATACTGTTTAAAATGTAGAATACCACACACAAGATCTTTGCAGATGTAGAAAATGGCTTTTAAAAACAACACAGAGGTCATTTAACAATGAAATTGCACTTTTAGCTTGTGAACAACGTCCTCAGACTTTTCCATACAAACAAGTGACAAATCTTCCGCAAAAGCATCAAATAGCGTTTTAAAAGTTGATTGCAGACAATTTCCCAGCATCAAATGACAATAACTGCAACCCTGCAATTGTTCTGACCATTTTTCAGCCAAAAAAAAACAACATATTTTTGAGTCATTAAAAATTGGATATTATATGCCAACATGTTTTTTGATCACAGAAATAATAATAATAATAATAATAATAATTAATTCAATTTATAACGCACTTTTCATTACTGAAAATCTCAAAGTGCTACACATATATTGAATGCTACACACATTCATAAACCGGTGGCGGCAGACTACCATGCAAGGTGCTTTCCAGTCCTACCGGGAGCAACTCAGGGTTAAGTGTCTTGCCCAAGGACACAACGACACATGGTGCGGGTCCCGGGAGTCGAACCGCCAACTTTCCGATCGGGAGACGACTGCCCTTACCACTACGCCACGGCCGTATATATATATATTTATATTAATCTTTCGGAGCCACCTACGAGCCACTAATATGTAATAATATAGGGGTACAGGGGTGATCAGTTTGCTGATATTACCTGTCCACCAGATGTAAAATTGATCAGGTTTTATCCTGATACAATTATCATCAATAATTCACGGGTTCTCTCTTTTTCAGATTCAATCAATAAACTTTGTGACCTGGGGCCTCATGTATCAACCGTGCGTACGCACAGAAACCTTGCTTACGTCACTATCCACGCAAAACTCCGTATGTATCAAAACTGAACTGAACGTGGATATGTGCGCACTCCCACGCCAGCCCCATGGCTGGCGTACGCACGTTTCGGTGGTTTTTGTGCCTTTGGCGACACTTACAGGTGATTCTGAAAAACTGAAGCCCCACAATCTGTGGTTGACTTTAAGAGCGGCTTGAAGACCTTTCTTTTCAACCGAGCATACTCTACCTCCTCATGATTCTACTTTTGATCTAGCTGATACTGTTGTTGATTTTAATTGTTTTATTAATTGTTTTATTGACATTTAATTCTGTTGCACCTTGTAGCACTTTGAGATTTTCATTAATGAAAAGTGCGTTATAAATTGAATTCATTATTATTATTATTATTATTATTATTATTATTATTATTATTATTATTATTATTAACTGTTCATGATGTGAAAATGATTAATATTCCCACCAAACACACGATTAACAAGTATTACATCCACATGACGCAGTTAAATAAAGGACGCGCAAAGTTGTGCAAAAAATAAATTTAACAGGAACGGATTCATTCAGCCTTACTGGAGGATATAATAAATAGTGTAACACGCAGAGCATTTATTTATAAACAGATATAATTTTCTGATCTAGGATATGGCTTATCAGCCGTTTTCAGAAATAATCATTTTTCAGTTTGGCACTGCTGCGCTCTGGAGCAACACAGGAGCCGTGCATCACGCGTGCACATGCAGAAGCAGCGATCAAACTGTTCCCGAGCTTTCCTGAGGGAGCTGGCAGGCCGATCAGGGCTGTCCAGTCCACACAAAGCCGATTCATGTCCAATGGAATGTCTCATCTATATGATTCCAAAGGCTGAGTGGTCGCGCTTTGGAGCGCGCGCGCACCCTCGCCGGTGCGGCAGCTGGAGGTGTTTCATAATCTGCGTTTATTGTAGATTTCTCCAAAATGACACGTGAAAGTACACCATATATAACTTGTAGGAGAGTAAAAGCTTCACAGACAGACTGCGCACAAGGCTGCGGCGCGCGCAGCGTTTGGAGACTCCAACATCACGTCATGTCATGAAAACTCTCCACTGAGACGCACAGACTCGTTTCTTCATATCATCTATTAAATAAACAAAGATCTATGTTCTACCAAACATCTAAGTTCCTCTGTGTTTACAGTAATTATGGTAATAAACTCGTGCGCAAAGTTAATATTTTCACTCAGAATGAATGGATGAGCCGGTTGCGCACCAAAGCAGGGTGCGCGCACACACAAACACCGACACACATCACTCGTTCTTTGCGTGATAAACACATTTTATTACTATTCTTACTTAGGATTTTTTTCCTCACTCATATTATATTAAATTCATTATTTTCCTGAATCTAGAAATAATTTCTGATCGCGCAGGGATCAAACAAACATGTCCTTCACACATGCAGGAAGTAATTTGCATCTGTTTAACATATGTAAATGCAGGCGTGTCAGGGGAGGTGTCTCACGTGCGCTCAGTTCCACGTTAATTGTGATGTACAAAAGGAATGTGCGTGGATTCAGGTGTACGCACGGTTTGATACATCTGGATTTTTTTGTGCGTACGCAGTCTTCTGGATTTGACCGTACGTCACGTTTCAGTAAGAAATCCACGCAAGTCTTTGTACATGAGGCCCCTGGTGATGAGATGTAAAAGGCATGAAATGTTATTTATAGTTGGCATACTAGGAGTACTGCCATTTATTAACAGAATTAAAAAAGGCGTTCAATACAGGATCAACTGGACTTTATTTGTTGCAGAAAACGTTTCGACTTCTGTCCAGAAGTCTTTTTCAATTCTGAATGAATGGAAGCTGTGAGAACGAGAAGTTTTATACAAGCCACGCACCAACATATGAAATTGGAAACTGAAATAACACCACAAAATACCTAACATGCCCATTCTATTTAAATTGACAAAACAACACATCACACCTGGGGGTTTGTAACACATACATGTAAATTGAAAGATCACACCTTAACAGTAGGAGGTTCCCTTGAGGTCTCTGGTAGAAGACACAAAACTGTATGTAAATTGACAAAAAACACCTCCCAAACAACAACAGAGGCTACTCAGAGAAACTTTGTTAGTCTAATTTACAGACAAGACATCCCTGCTCCCATCCAGTGTAAAACGTTTCGGAATCAAATCCAAAACTGAGTTATAAGTCTTAGAAAGTTGAAATCTCAGACCTCCTCCTCTGTTAAGAGAAGGTTTTTCTCTCTTAACATACAAAGCTTCCTTCACCCCCCTCTCAAACCATCTGTGCTCTCGGTCCAAAATTTGAACATTCTGGTCCTCAAATGAGTGACCCTTGTCCGTGAGGTGGAGGTGAACAGCTGAGTTTTGTCCAGAGGAGGTAGCTCTCCTATGTTGAGACATTCTTTTGTGGATAGGTTGCTTCGTTTCTCCGATGTAACGGTCTGAGCAGACTTCGCTGCACTGGACTGCATAAACCACACCACTCTGTTTGTGTGTGGGGGTTTGGTCTTTAGGGTGGACCAACCTCTGTCTGAGAGTCCTGCTAGGTTTGAAATGTACTGGGATGTTGTGTTTGTTGAAAATCCTTCTGAAATTCTCTGAGACTCCAGCAACATAAGGAATGACAATGTTTTTCCGTCTGTTAGACTTTTTCTGTTCATTATTGTGTTTAACAGATTTCCTTGCTGACTTGACAAAAGCCCAGTTGGGATATCCACATGTTTGCAGAGATTTTTTGATGTGTTTCTGTTCCTTTTCCTTCCCTTCTGTCTTCGTGGGGATGTGTTCTGCCCGATGCTGTAAAGTTCTGATGACAGAAAGTTTGTGCTCCAGTGGATGGTGAGAGTCGAACAGGAGATATTGGTCTGTGTGGGTTGGTTTTCTGTAAACTTCAATGTTGAGACTGTCATCTCCCTCCATATGCACCAAACAGTCCAAAAAAGGCAGCTTATTGTCATTAGCATCCTCTCTGGTGAACTTGATGTTGTTATCAACAGAGTTAATGTGTCTGGTGAACGCTTCCACCTCCCTGGCTTGGATTTTGACACAGGTATCATCCGGAAGAACATTGTCATTCCTTATGTTGCTGGAGTCTCAGAGAATTTCAGAAGGATTTTCAACAAACACAACATCCCAGTACATTTCAAACCTAGCAGGACTCTCAGACAGAGGTTGGTCCACCCTAAAGACCAAACCCCCACACACAAACAGAGTGGTGTGGTTTATGCAGTCCAGTGCAGCGAAGTCTGCTCAGACCGTTACATCGGAGAAACGAAGCAACCTATCCACAAAAGAATGTCTCAACATAGGAGAGCTACCTCCTCTGGACAAAACTCAGCTGTTCACCTCCACCTCACGGACAAGGGTCACTCATTTGAGGACCAGAATGTTCAAATTTTGGACCGAGAGCACAGATGGTTTGAGAGGGGGGTGAAGGAAGCTTTGTATGTTAAGAGAGAAAAACCTTCTCTTAACAGAGGAGGAGGTCTGAGATTTCAACTTTCTAAGACTTATAACTCAGTTTTGGATTTGATTCCGAAACGTTTTACACTGGATGGGAGCAGGGATGTCTTGTCTGTAAATTAGACTAACAAAGTTTCTCTGAGTAGCCTCTGTTGTTGTTTGGGAGGTGTTTTTTGTCAATTTACATACAGTTTTGTGTCTTCTACCAGAGACCTCAAGGGAACCTCCTACTGTTAAGGTGTGATCTTTCAATTTACATGTATGTGTTACAAACCCCCAGGTGTGATGTGTTGTTTTGTCAATTTAAATAGAATGGGCATGTTAGGTATTTTGTGGTGTTATTTCAGTTTCCAATTTCATATGTTGGTGCGTGGCTTGTATAAAACTTCTCGTTCTCACAGCTTCCATTCATTCAGAATTGAAAAAGACTTCTGGACAGAAGTCGAAACGTTTTCTGCAACAAATAAAGTCCAGTTGATCCTGTATTGAACGCCTTTTTTGATTTTATCATGTCCTGGACGACTGAGAATCTTCACCAGCATTAACAGAATTAATAAATTTACATCATAACATGTACATTGAGTGATCAATCAGTTTCCTATAAATTAACTTTAGCACATGAATTACGCATCTGTAAATTCTAGGAACAACAGAACAAGTCAGAGTTCTTTGACTAAGACATATACCAGCATATTACATGATCATTCAGCATATTGAAGAATAACACCAGCATAATAACAAATGATCATAAAAATGACAGAAGGTTATTCTGATGATATATTTGAATTATAACAAATTAAAAAGAAGTCTCTTCTGATTGATTTGTGTTCTAGATTCAAATTAAATGGAATAAATCAGTGTTCACTGTGTTCCACTGAGAGATTTAGTGAAAATTTTTCATTTGGACAGTTCAGAAATCAGAGTGTGGTCCAATACAGTCTCAGAAAGACAGGTGTATCACTACAATGTGTATGTGGATGATGTAAACAAATCATATGATGAGTTTATGAACATTTTGGATGTTTTGTATAAAAAAAATTGTGTGCAATAAAATTATACAAAGAAACATACTGTTGATCAACCATGGATGACGACAGGATTGAGAAACACATGCAAAAAGAAGAACTATTTGTATTCTTGTTTCTGAAATACAGAACTCATGAGGCAGAAAACAAATATAAAAAGTATAAAAACAAATTAATAGGAATGATAAAAAAACAAAAGAGGGAATTTTATAGTGAACTATTACATAAAACAAATGGTGATATGAAAGCAACATGGCGAGTAATAATAATAATAATAATAATAATACTTTATTTATAGAGCCCTTTAAAACAACCACAGCTGCAACAAAGTGCTGTACATAAAATCAAGAACATTTAAACACATAAAAATAAAACAGTTGTTAAAACATTAAGATCAATAAAAACAGTGCAGAACAAAATCAGTCTGTGCTAAAAGCCAGTGAGTAAAAATGTGTTTTTAGAAGAGTTTTAAAACTGGACAGTGAAGGAGCTTGTCTGACGGGAAGAGGGAGATCGTTCCACAGTTTTGGAGCAGCAACAGAAAAAGCTCTGTCCCTCTGAGCCTCCGTTTGGACCTCGGCACCTCCAGAAGCAGCTGATCAGCTGATCTGAGGCACCGAGCAGGAGAGTATGGGTGAAGCAGCTCAGAGAGGTAGGATGGAGCAAGACCATTTAAACTCTTAAAAACAAATAAAAGAATCTTAAAATGAACTCTAAAATGAACAGGCAGCCAGTGGAGTGAAGCCAGAGTGGGGGTGATGTGCTCCCTCTTATGAACTCCAGTTAGAAGGCGAGCAGCAGCGTTCTGGACCAACTGGAGACGTCTGAGGGAGGACTGGCTGACTCCAAGGTAAAGAGCGTTACAGTAATCCAGCCGAGAGGTGATGAAGGCATGGATTACTGTTTCCAGCTGCTGCTGTGTAAGGATGGACTTTACCTTAGCCAGCTGTCTGAGGTGATAAAAACTGGTCTTGACCACCGCTCCAATCTGGGAATCTAATTTAAAATCACTGTCCATTTTAAAACCCAAGTTAGAAACTGTTTTCTTTACATGTGGTGCCAGAGGGCCAAGATCAACAGGGCAAGGTTCACAAGAGCCACTAGGACCAAACACCATCACTTCTGTTTTCTTTTCATTAAAATTTAAAAAGTTTAAAGACATCCAAGCTTTGATGTCTTCAAGACACAACAGAAGTGGCCTGATTGAGGAGGCATCTTTCTTTTTTAGTGGCATATAGATCTGACTATCATCGGCGTAACAATGAAAAAAGATCCCATGCTTTCTGAGGATTGATCCCAATGGAAGTAGGTAAAGGGAGAAAAGCAGGGGACCTAAAATGGAGCCCTGTGGAACCCCAAAACACAGAGGAGCAGTGGAGGATTCAGAACCAGCTATGTTCACAGACATGGTTCTGTCTGCCAGATAGGACCTAAACCAGCTCAGTGCAGTACCATAGATACCCACTTGGTGCTGTAAACGTGATATTAAAACGTTATGGTCCACTGTGTCAAAGGCAGCGGTTAGGTCGAGCAAGACACTGGTTCAAAACTATCGAACACAGCCAGGCAGGGGACCAAGCAGGAGGGGTCAAAAGCAGGGGCTGAAATAAGGGCCCTTGTGGTAACAACCTTATTTATAAAAAACTGCAGGAAGTCATTACAGAGTTCAGTTGAGGCTTCATGGCAGACAGGTTGTGGGGCCTTCAGGACAGAGTCAATAGTTTCAAAAAGGACACGCAGGTTGTTGTGATTGGACGTGATAATGTCTGACAAGTATTGTTTTTTGGCCTCTTTAACAATGTTCTGGTACTGACGTTGACAGTCCTTTAAAATGTGAAATGAAACCTCCAGTTTATCCTTTTTCCATCTCCGTTCAGCTCTGCGGCACTCCTGTCTGGCTGCAAGAGTTTTTTCATTGAACCAGGGTTCAGATCTGGCTTTAGGTTGCACCAGTTTAAATGGTGCCACAGAGTCCAAAATGGTTTGACAGGAGGCGTCAAACCAGGAGCTCAGCTGATCGGTGTCAGCAGCAGAGTCAGATGGAGCACAGAGCTGTTCAAAGGCAGCAGAGAACTGACAAGCAGTGGAAGGTTTAAAAACTCTACGTCGCTGGGCAGGAACGTAGTTTTTAACTGGAGCACAGGACAAACCAACATCAAATAAAACAGGCCTATGGTCAGAAATAACATTATCATAAAGTTCCAGGTCGGTCACAGACAAGCCGTGAGAGAGAACCAGGTCCAACGTGTGTCCATGTTCATGCGTGGGACCAGCCACCCATTGAACCAGGTTAAAAGAGTCAGTGAGGCTCAGAAAGTCCTTCACCAGTGGTTTCTCTGGACAGCATACATGTATGTTAAAATCCCCAACAATAAGGACTGCATCGTGGTTTATCATTATTCCAGTCAGGAAATCAGAAAAGTCATTCAAAAAATCCTTATTATATTTGGGGGCTCTGTAGATAACAGCGCACAGCACGGGGTGTGAGCGACCCACCTCAAATAAAGTCACCTCAAAGCTGGAGAAAGAAGGTGGTGCAGTGCACTGCTTGCATTTAAAACTGTTTTTATAAACCACTGCTGTTCCTCCTCCACGGCCTGACATCCGAGGGGAGCTCAGATAAGAGCAGCCGTCTGGTAAAAGTTCAACAAAAACACTGGAGTCATCAGCCTCGACCCAGGTCTCTGTGATGCAGAATAAATCCAAATGATGGGAAGTGAAAAAGTCCCGCAGGATGAAGGTTTTGTTTGTTACAGACCTGGCGTTCACCAGGCCAATTCTGGCAGTAACTGCAGCCTGTAAACTGACAGGCGCTAGGACCCAGGGCAGCGTCTTCAGCCGGGGCAGCGTCTTCAGGCTCTGCAGGTTCACTCCGCGCCGGTGGAGACGAGAGAAGCAGGAGCGGTGGGGGCGAACGCCCGCGCCCAGGCCGGTGACAGGTAGCAGGCAGCTGTCAACAGGATCCAGGAAACGCCAAGGCACAGAGAAAGACGGAAATACTCCATTTCTTGATTGAGAAATGGATGTAGAACGGGCCAGGCAGATCTTTAGTTTCACCAGCTGTCCTCCACGTTTACCGCGGTAACGACAGCGTTTCCGCCGGTGGGGCAGCGCAGGTGCCCGGAGGAGATCAGCTGGGACTCCTGACAGGAACGGGGGTAAAGTTTTCTGTCCACCATAATCAAAGGCACTGAGGTTGCCAACAACATTTTGAAAATCCAGGAGGAACTGGCGATTGTACACAAGCACAGACTTAGTGCTGAGCACAAAACAAAGAAATAAAACAATCCAAACCAAGAGCGACAGACGGACAGCCTCAAGCCACTGGCACCATCTTGCTTTTTTGTAATGAACAGTGTTCTGAAAAAACAAGAATAAAATGAGCTTGTCACAATATTTTGTGAAATACAATGATGAAATACAAGTTGAAAATGAAATCATTAATGGATTTAATAACTATTTCGTGAATGTGGGATCAAACCTTGCAAATACAATTCCAAAAGTTGATAAAAATGTGAGCTACTTAATTAAAGGTTGTGAAAACATTATGTTTCTACATGAAATTGATAAAGAGGAAATAATGATGGTAGTTAAAACATTTGTAGATAAAAGATCTAAGGACTGGGTAGATATGGATATGATGGTGTAATGAAATAATGGTGTAAGGTATTTAAACACTTATAAAACCACCATTATTGTAGATGCGCCGGTCTGAGCAGATTTTATCCTGCACAAACTGCCACCAATGCGCGAGTTCTTCCTTTTTCCGATACTAAATTGCTTTTACTGTAATTAGGAAAAATGTAACTTCACAAGGGAATCCAACTTATGTTGGTCTACCAGAAAATAGACCTTTTATTGAAACTATCACAAAATTACATTAAACATTTGTATCGATATTAGCTCTGATTTAATAACTACGTTGACAAGAATTCAAATTAAAACAAACAGACAGTTAGAAACTTAAACTGTTGGCACATTACTTGACAGATTAAAGCTTATGAAAAATAAGAAAATAGGAGGAAGAAGATGAATGAAAGCTAAGTTAACGGAAGTTAATTATTTTGAAAACAACCAGAGTGGCACCTTCCCATACGGATCCGGCTGTACCTCCGACACGTGCAACATACAAACAAGCCTCTTTACCTGGTGACGATAGTCCCTTGGAGGTGAGGACAGAGAAGTTGGTGGACACTAACGGACTGTGTTGTCCCGTTGAGGTCCAGTCGACTTCGTGCGTGTATGACTGGATCAGACGAGCCAGGAGCACGCTTTCACCGGCAGGAACAGGACCAGCTACTGGCTGAACTTTCAAAGTAAAACTTCAGAAAACAAATTCTTTCAGAAATGAGTGAAAGGATCACAGTAAGGCTTTACTATGATTCCAGCTGAGACGTGGGTCGAGTTGACATATGACCGGGACGTCTCCAGCTTTTCCAGAGGAGAGAAACTAGTTGTCAGTTAGTTCTCTCCAAAAACTAACGAAAAAATGCAGGAAGTGCCCTTTAAGAAGGGGGTGTGACTTAGTCACATACTTCCTGCTGATTGGCTGTCCATCACTAGAGAAGGAGTGACTTTGCAAGTGAGTGAGTTTGAGTGACAGATGATAGGGTAGACAAAACATAGAAAACATACGTGAGAAGATGCAGGTGCATGTGAACAAGCAATGTAACTTGTTTTGAGAACAGATTCATTGTTTTTAGAAAGGACGGGAGACCGAAAGCAAGCTATGTCTAGCACTTTTCCTTCGAAACAAAAACAGTTCAAACAAATACGAAGGATTGTTCATTCAACTTTAGACACTTATTCTGCATAGAGCAGACAGTTTAAAGCACGATCATTCTGAGATGTTCTCTTAACTTTGTCATATTTAAAATATACCAGCTTAGTAAAATCATCATTGAAATGACAAAAATACTGTTTGATCAATTCTGAATTAACACACATTAAAGGTTCAGTATGTAATTTCTGGAACACGCTGGAACTTAGGAAAATTTTGAACAGAGACACGTTTCTGGTCCCTCCCCCTCAGAGCCATATATGGCTCTGAGGCTTGCTCTTGCCCTTGCTCTGCTGAAATTCAAATTCAAGCTCTGTTTTTATTGGCTGATTCAAATTCAAGCTCTGTTTTTATTGGCTGGTTACAAACTCTGTTTTTATTGGCTGGTTAACGGTGGGTCACTGTGGCTTTTTAGAAATGCTTTTAGAGAAGCAAGGGGACAATAGTTTTTTTCAGAGATTACTTGTCTAAAATCAGTATGTCAGGAGGTAGTGACAGAGTGAAGAAATATGTTAAAAATATATTGTTAGAAAAGTTACATACAGCTCCTTTAAAGAGAAAGTTCAATCTGATTAATTAGTGTCCATTAATTCATAATAATTGTTAACCAATATAAGTGTCCAATCGTCTCCTTGAGGGCTTCAAGAAGGTGTAACACTTAGAGTTTCAAAGAGATGCAGAGAGGTGTACTTGAAGGTCAAGCCTAAAATATCAAAGGTTAGGTGTATCACTACAATGGTTGTAAAATGGAAATAACATAATAAATCATGTTATTGAACCATGGATGCAATTTGTTTTTTTCAACAGGTATATTCCCTGATAATATGAAAGTAGCAAAGGTAGTTCCTATTTTTTAAAATGGTGATAAATGCGTTTTTAACAATTACAGACCAATATCATTGTTGCCACAATTCTCTAAAATTCTAGAAAAAATATTCGTAACCAGATTAGATACATTTCTTGATAAACATAATATTTTAAGTGACAGTCAATATGGGTTCAGATAAAAACATTCTACATCCATGGCTCTTATGGAACTAACGGAACAAATTACCACAGCTATTGATCAAAAGCAATATTGTATAAGTCTATTTGTTGATTTAAAAAAAGCTTTGCTTTTGACACAATCAATCACACCATTCTCATTAATAAATTATACAAATAGGGGACTAGCACTGCAGTGGGTATGTATTTATTTGAAAGACAGAAAACAGTTTGTACAAATTGATGATATACAATCTAACCTCTGCAAGATAACATGTGGAGTCCCACAAGGCTCAATACTTGGACCAAAGTTGTTTATTTTGTATGTAAATTAATTAGTGGAGGACATTTTCATTGTAACTGACGCACTTTTCAGAGTGCTGCAGAACAAAGCGATGGACATTGAATATTGTCTTGCACGCATCCACGACACGGTTGTAGCTCTCAAGCACATTGGACTGGAGTTTGACAGTTTCTATGACCAGTTTGAGTGGAAATGTGAAGCACTTGGCCTGACAGAGAGTGGAACCAGACAGCTGACCAGAAATAATCAAAGACAGGTACAGTATTCTGTAACATTATGGATAACATCAGCAATCAGATGTAGGCTAGGTTTGATCACTTTTTTCTGCACCTCCCCTGTAAAAACTATTTTTCTTGGCAATCTAAATATCCACATGGACAATTCCTCTTCCCCTCTGGCTACAGATTTTAAGTCACTTTTGGAATCTCTCAACCTCACCCAACATGTGGACGACCTTACGCACAACAGGGGGCATACAGGTAGTCCCCGACTTACGAGCGAGTTCCGTCACTAGGGGGCGCTCGTAAGTCAAAAATTCGTAAGTAGGATCACATAGTAAAAAAAAAAAATTTTTTTTTTTTTATATTTTTTTTTATTTTTTTAATAAATGAATACATGTACAGTACTGGACAGTCACCAAGCACTTAGCCTATCCTAACACAGTTTTTAAAGATGAAGGAATAAGTTGAATTGTCTCCCTTTCACATAAAGGGAGCAAGCTCCCTATGGAGCATGCAGGGAGGAGGGAGACAATTCAACTGACTCCTTCATCTTTAAAAACTGTGTTAGGATAGGCTAAGTGCTTGGTGACTGTACAGTACTGTACATTTATCTATTTATTAAAAATATACAGTATATACAGTATTTTTAAATTTTTATTGTTTGTTATTTATAAATAGATAAATGTACAGTACTGTACAGTCACCAAGCACTTAGCCTATCCTAACACAGTTTTTAAAGATGAAGGAATAAGTTGAATTGTCTCCCTTTCACATAAAGGGAGCAAGCTCCCTATGGAGCATGCAGGGAGGAGGGAGACAATTCAACTTATTCCTTCATCTTTAAAAACTGTGTTAGGATAGGCTAAGTGCTTGGTGACTGTCCAGTACTGTACATGTATTCATTTATAAAAAAAATAAAAAAAAAAAAAAAAAAATATATTATATTTTATTTTATTTTTTTTTTTTAATGAGATGCATGCTCTTAAGTCCGGGACCTCGTAAGTCAGAGCGCTCGTAAGTCGGGGACTACCTGTACTCTGGATTTGGTGATTACAGACACTGTACTCAATAACTTGTCTGTATATGACCTGGGTGTCTCAGACCACAGGGTCATCTCCCTGGAAGTGCCTTCAACTTCGCCTGCTTCTAACCCAAAACGACCTATCCAGTTCCGTGACTATAAAAACATTTCCCCTGATGTTTTGTCTGCTGATCTTCACGCCCTGACCGCTGTCAATCACTCATCTGCAGATGACTCTGTGGATTACTACAACCAATCTCTCCAGGAGCTTCTGGACCTACATGCTCCCTTGAAGTCAAGACTGGTGTCTTTCTCCCGTTCAGCCCCTTGGTACACTGGTGAGCTGCGCAGGATGAAGGCAACTGGCCGTGCTATTGAGAGACGTGTAAAATCATCTGGTCTCTCGGTACATAAGCAAGCGTACAAAGAACATCAGAAAGCGTACGCCAATTCTCTTAAAGAAGCACGCTCCAAATATTATTCCAACATCATCAACACCTGCCCTGGAAACTCTAAACAGCTCTTCTCCACAATAACTCATCTGCTTAATCCCATTAAACAAACTCATGAGGACTCTGTTCAAAAATGCAACCTGTTCCTCTCATCATTTAAAAACAAAGTTGACACTATCAGATCTCAGCTCCACAACCTCCCTGATCTTAGTGTGCCATCTACCCGTCTGCTTTCTGGGACCCTGAGCAGCTTTGATGAAGTCGTTCAGAGTGAGGTGGAGACCATCCTCAAGAAAATGAAGCCTTCATCCTGCGCCCTGGATCCCTTCCCCTCGTCTCTCATAAAATCCAATCACTCTGCAATAAGCCCATTAATCACACAAATAATAAACAAGTCTCTACAATCTGGTCATGTTCCATTGCCTCTAAAAAGTGATGCACAACATGCCCCTCTGACCATCAACAGCACCACAGTGGAGAGAGTGGACAGCACCAAGTTCTTGGGAGTGCACGTCTCAAAGGACCTGTCCTGGAGCAGGAACACTGCAGCACTGGCGAAGAAGGCTCACCAGCGCCTCTACTTTCTCCGCAAGCTGAAAAGGGCTGGAGCTTCAACCTCCATCATGTGCACCTTCTACAGAGGTGCCATAGAAAGTGTCCTGACCAGCTGCATCACTGTGTGGTTTGGTGCATGCACTGCATCCTGCCGCAAGAGCCTCCAGCGCATCGTGAAAGCAGCTGAGAAGATCGTCGGCACCTC
>JBBPBX010049941.1:15101-25167 GCA_038048925.1 Garcialebias charrua | reverse complement strand
CATTTACAAGAGGGACCGGTCTCACTCACACCAAACAATATACAGTAGTTTCCTTGTGTTTAGTTCGATCACAGAACAACCAACTGAGGTTTTATTTTTATTTTTTTCCTGCGAGGTCGAAGCTGTTCCACGAAGCGGACCGGCGGTTCGGATGTGGGTCCAGTTTCCACCAGGATGAAAACAACAGAGTCCAGTTCATTAAAGTTCGGTTAACGTGTTTTTAAAAGTGTTCAATTTAATTCTCAGTGTTTGTGACATGAGTTTGTGGTGTTGAATAAATAAATAAATTAAAAATCAACCTGGTGTCTTCATTTTCAACATGCAGCATGTTAGGCATGACGTAACGAGTCCAGATAGCTTCATTTAGCTCAGATAAATTTAAATATCTCCCACGCTAACATAAATACTGTTTATTATTGTTAAACTGTTAATATATAGCACATTTAGTATGTTATAGTGCAGCGTGACACGTGAAATGTCCGACTGCCTCGTTAACAGACAACTGGATCCAGGCAGCTGGCTCTCTTCCAACACAGATGCAGGTAAGGTGTAGAATAATTAAATATGAGAATCAAAATATATTCCATCAGCTATAGTTCAGAAAGTGGTGCGTGTGTCCACTGTCCAGTCCACCGCCATTGTTAAAATGCCGGCTGTCTGCGCGTGCGTGCTGCGTGCATGTGTTCAAACAAAAGCTCCGCGGGAGATGTTTACATTATCAACGGGGGGTCAGCGAAAAACTTCCACCTTGAGAGCAGGATCAGAAAAGTATCGGAGTCAAAGAGGGGGGCCAGCAGCGTCGTGTAGGCGATAAGCAAAGTCGCAAAGAGAAAGTAGCGGTTACACTCAAAATACGCGCCGTGTAAACTGGCCCTTAGTTGTTTTGGTCGCGGGTGGGGGAGGACCTCCTGTCGCAGACGGTGCAGTTCTCTGCTTAGATCCGACCCGGAGAGGCTCATGGCTCCATTATAACTGAACTGCAGTAAAGTCTCCTCTCCTCCTCTCTCAGCTCCGTGTGAGCGCACCTCAGTCCAGTCTGTTTACGTTCCTGTCAGCACCGCTGCACAGTGTCGGGTTTCACACAGCCACAGCAACTGACCGAGTTTCCGCGTCTTTTTTTTTTTAATCACTCCCCGGCCTAGACGCATTGAGGAAATAAAATAAAATTACAGTACTACAGAAAATGACAAAAAAGTAACGCACAATAATTTGGAGAAAGTAACTTTAATCTGATTAATGGATTTTGAAATAGCAACGCATTAGATTACACGTTACTGAAAAAAGTGGTCCGACCAGAGTAACGCGTTACTGACATCATTCATTCATTCATTCAACCTTTATTTATACAGGCTAGCCTCGTTGAGTCACGGGGACTCATTTACAAGAGGGACCTGTCTCACTCACACCAAACAACCATCCACTCTCACACTCACACCTAGGGTCAATTTAGAGTCACCAATCAGCCTAACAAGCATGTTTTTTGGTCTGTGGGAGGAAACCGGAGTACCCGGAGGAAACCCACGCATGCACGGGGAGAACATGCAAACTCCACCCAGAAAGGCCCCGGACCGGGATTTGAACCGGCAACCTTCTCGCTGAGAGGCAGCAGCTCTACCAGTTGTGCCACCGTGCTGCCCTCATCACTGCTTAGCATCACAAAAAGTTCTTGGATATGGGGGCGACATTCAAACTTTTAGTGGAAACAGCTGAGCAGGAATGTTGGTCCCATTACAGCTTCCAGTGCTAACGTGTTTAATGTACAGAGTTTGTACCAACAGGAGGCACAGATCAGCTTTTATTTTGAAAGAACCTCACAAGCGTGACTACCTAATTCATGGTGTTAGCGCGTGCACAACCAAACTGCGTGAGCGCTGACTTTTAGAAGTGGAGGCTGCTGGACCGAAGTATAATATTGAACAATTTTACTAGAAATGACAACCATACCTGTTAGAGAACAAACATGTGGTTGGTGGAGGTCTGACGTGAAGCTCCTGCTCCTACACAGAAAAACACACACACAGTCACGAGACTAGATTATCCAAGCACGCGACAACGAGACGTAGCTGCTAACAGCTACACATGCTAACAGCTACAGATGCTAACAACTACACATGCTAACAGCTACACATGCTAACAGCTACACATGCTAACAGCTACACATGCTAACAGCTACACATGCTAACAGCTACACATGCTAACAGCTACACATGCTAACAGCTACACATGCTAACAGCTACACATGCTAACAGCTACACATGCTAACAGCTACACATGCTAACAGCTACACATGCTAACAGCTACACATGCTAACAGCTACACATGCTAACAGCTACACATGCTAACAGTTACACATGCTAACAGCTACACATGCTAACAGCTACACATGCTAACAGTTACACATGCTAACAGCTACACATGCTAACAGCTACACATGCTAACAGCTACACATGCTAACAGCTACACATGCTAACAGTTACACATGCTAACAGCTACACATGCTAACAGCTACACATGCTAACAGATACACATGCTAACAGCTACACATGCTAACAGCTACAGACGTTAACAGCTACAGACGCTAACAGCTACAGACGTTAACAGCTACAGACGTTAACAGCCACAGACGTTAACAGCTACAGATGTTAACAGCAACAGATGTTAACAGCTACAGATGTTAACAGCTACAGATGTTAACAGCTACAGATGGTAACAGCTACAGATGTTAACAGCTACAGATGGTAACAGCTACAGATGGTAACAGCTACAGATGTTAACAGCAACAGATGTTGACAGCTACAGATGTTAACAGCTACAGATGCTGACAGCTACAGATGTTAACAGTTACAGATGTTAACAGCTAAAGACGCTAATACAGACGTTAACAGCTACAGACGCCAACAGCTACAGATGTTGACAGCTACAGACGCTAACAGCTACAGATGTTAACAGCTACACATGTTAACAGCTACAGATGCTAACAGCTACAGACGTTAACAACTACAGATGTTAACAGCTACAGATGTTAACAGTTACAGATGTTAACAGTTACAGATGGTAACATGTACAGACGCTAAAACCTACAGATGTTAACAGCTACAGACGTTAACAGCTACAGATGTTAACAGCTACAGTTGTTAACAGCTACAGATGTTAACAGCTATGGATGTTAACAGCTTCAGACACTAACAGCTGCAGATGTTAATAGCTACATACGTTAACAGCTACAGATGTTAACAGCTACAGATGTCAAAAGCTACAGACGCCAACAGCTACAGATGTTAACAGCTACACATGTTAACAGCTACACATGTTAACAGCTACACATGTTAACAGCTACAGATGCTAACAGCTACAGATGTTAACAGCTACAGATGTTAACAGCTACGGATGTTAACAGTTACAAATGCTAACAGGTACAGACGCTAATAGCTACAGATGTTAACAACTACAGAAGTTAACAGTTACAGATGTTAACAGCTACAGTCGTTAACAGCTACAGACGTTAACATCTACGAATGTTAACAGCTACAGACACTAACAGTTACGGATGTTAACAACTACAGACGTTAACAGCTACAGACGTTCACAGCTACAGACGTTAACAGCTACAGATGTTAGCAGCTACAGATGCTAACAACTACAGATGTTAACAGCTACAGACGCTAACAGCTACAGACGTTAACAGCTACAGATGTTAATAGCTACAGATGTTAATAGCTACAGATGTTAACAGCTACAGACTTTAACAGCTACAGATGTTAACAGCTACAGATGCTAACAGCTACAGACATTAACAGCTACAGATGTTAACAGCTACACATGCTAACAGCTACAGACGTTAACAGCTAGAGATGTTAAAATTACACATGCTAACAGCTACAGATGTTAATAGCTACAGACATTAACAGCTACAGATGTTAACAGCTACACATGCTAACAGCTACAGACGTTAACAGCTACAGATGTTAACAGCTACAGATGTTAACAGCTACAGACGCTAACAGCTACAGATGTTAACAGTTACGTATGCTAACAGCTACAGATGTTAATAGCTATACAGTATACGTTAACAGCTACAGATGTTAACAGCTAAAGATGTTAACAGCTACAGACGCCAACAATTACAGATGTTAACAGCTACAGATGATAACAGCTACAGATGCTTACAACTACAGATGTTAACAGCTACAGATGTTAACAGCTACATACTAGGGCTGGGCGATATATCGATATTTTTAAAATATCGAGATTTTTTCTAAAGAGATATAAGACGAGACTATATAGTTTATATCGAGAATCCTCCGTCTATCTGTTTTCTCCCACTCGCCTCCCTCCTCCTTCACTGAACACAGACATAACCCCTCCTTCCTGCCTGCAGGAGGGCGGAGCCGCGGAGACTTTCAGCACAACAAGTAAACACGGCAGATATGAAGAGCGACGCTAGCTGCTGAGGGGGAAAAACAATGGCCCTCATGCACGAAAATGTTCGTATTTTTATCCTAAATTTCTCCTACTTTTGTTCGTACGAAGCGTTCGTACGAACATGCCACGTCAGATCCAACAAAGTCTTCTATCCACAGGAAAAGCGTGTAAACGGGCTGCTTAAAGTTGATGGATCCCACCTGTTCTACTCACCTGCGCGTGCTCGCGGGAAGGTAATTTACATAATTTCCACCCCTCAAAACACCATATAAGGCCACGCTTCCTGCCTTCTGACAGCAGGAAGTGTCCATTCATTCAAACTCAAGAAGTAAAAGGAGGAACTTCACGCGTTCGGAGATCTGCTCTCAGTGGCGCTGTGGCTACCCCCCCACCCCCCCGCAAGTGTCGGATGGTCAAATATCTTTAATTTTAGTGTACTGTGTTACATTATAGTTTCACTTATTCAGAAGAGCCGTGGCGCACCGCTACCCCCCAAGTGTCGGATGTGTTTTTCAACAGAAGCATTTTAAATTGTCTCGAAACTACAGTTAACATCATATTAATATTGTAGTGCATATGTTTTGTCTCCCGTGGGTCGTACAGTATCAGAAATCAAGAATAAATGGTTTGATCTGAAAATGGCTTCAAACAAACATCTCGCCGCAGCACGGACAGGAGGTGGTCAGGAGATGGTGGACAATAAATGCCACGCTGCAAGATGCGTGCCAACATGTTTTGCAGCACAAATGATGCGCGCACCTCCTGGTCAGCGCGCACCTCCAGGGCGCAACCACATTCTGCAGGTTATATTTCGAATCAGATATAATAATCAATTGCTCCGATGGTGTTTGGCACAAGATCAGTCTTAATTCGTACTTGTTCTGCGGCGGTGTATGGGGATTTTATGTACCTGGGTGTTAATATGAGGAGCGGCTTTGATGACCAAGGGGAGCGCACGGCCTGCGCGACACACCAGACAAATTAAACTTAAAATTATAATTCTAATTCAAACAGAATAACCTATTGTCAAGAATAATTATGGTGCGTGATTTTTTTAAACCCAAAATATTTTCTAAATAACGAAATATGAAGTTATTAGTGGAGAAATCCGTCTGGATGACAGCAGACTGACGCTCCTAAAATATACGACAGGTCCGGACCACTCGTAAATTTTGTTCGTATCTGAAAAAAATCGTAGGATACGAAAACATTGTTGAATGCCACAAATGATCCTAAATCACTCGTACGCACAGTTTAAGAACAAATCTGTGCGTACGAACGGTTTGTGCATGAGGGCCAATGTTCTTTCTGAGCTAGTTTGGATTTAATTGTCAGATGAGGGCAGAAAAAATATTTTTGTAGACGATGCTGAAAATAATCCCGACGAAAGGTCGGAACTACGAATCTTTTTCACCATTTAAACAGCGGAGTGGAGCGTGAACCGTGAAGTGGCAGAACCGAGTGATTTTACAGCGTCCTGCTTCCTTAAAACAAACCACGGGTCTGAGCTCATATAGCCATGCGTGCACCGCAGAGAGAGGTGGAGACATTGGTGGATCAGCGGTTTGTCATGTCGCTAAAAATACGGTCCTTAGTGGCTAACAAGATGGCTAACGCTTTAGCTGTCTTCTTCCACAGCTGAGACTGACCGTGTCTTTAGAGATATGATAAACTGCTGATTTAATAATGTCTCCGCCTCTCGGTTCACGTTTCTGAGTGGAGGCTGTCGTGTTTTTACACAAGGATTCAATGCGACACTTTGTAGAGCAACTTAGAGAACGTCTTTAGTCTTCGTGAACCCGGAAACAACCCCCTGACCCTTTCACAATAAAACCGGATACATCCATCCATCCATCTTCTTCCGCTTATCCGGGGTCGGGTCGCGGGGGTAGCAGCCTAAGTAGGGAGGCCCAGACTTCCCTCTCCCCAGCCACTTGGAGCAGCTCCTCCGGGGGAATCCCAAGGCGTTCCCAGGCCAGCCGAGAAACATAGTCCCTCCAGCGTGTCCTGGGTCTTCCTCTGGGTCTCCTCCCGGTGGGACATGCCCGGAACACCTCACCAGGGAGGCGTCCAGGAGGCATCCTAACCAGATGCCCGAGCCACCTCAACTGGCTCCTCTCGATGTGGAGAAGCAGCGGCTCTACTCCGAGTCCCTCCCGGATGACTGAGCTTCTCACCCTATCTCTAAGGGAGAGTCCAGCCACCCTGCAGAGAAAACTCATTTCAGCTGGCTGAAAACCGGATACAGTATATCAAATATATTTTACCACAGAGGCTCACATTTACTGCAGTTCACAAACACACTGACTAAAGTGAAAGCACCTTTCTATCTTATCAAGACACTCAAAGCTCTTTAAAACACAATCTGTGTCCTCTTTTACCCATTCATACAGCACTCTACTAGAACTGTACAAAGAATAATCAGTACTTTATCACATTCATACACTGATGGGACACACATCAGAGGCAATGAGCGGTTCAGTGTTGCCCACTGCCCAGGAACACTTCAGCATGTGACAGCTGGTGGAATTGAACCCCCACCTCTCCCATTGGAGGAGACTGCTCTAGCCTCTCAGCCACAGCTGCCCTCAGCTGAAGAGGATTATTATTTTTTATTTTTTATTTTTTTTAGAAGTCTTTATTCATTTCATAACAAAAATTAAAATACATAACATAACAATAAACATATCTCTAACTACAAAACATAGTATGTATAAAATGAAAGGCAGCAGATGAAGAAAAAAATCTTATAATATCTGCTCCTTTGTTATCCAATAAACCATTCAAATAAACAAATTCAAAAAAATTCAAAACACAAATAATTCAAGCGATATTTCAGTTTTCTAACACTTTTCATAAAATACATTCATATATATTTTTTTAACATATGGACTTTTACCAGTTTCTTAAATATTGAGATGGATTTAGCTTCCTTAACAGCTAACTCTAAATCGTTCCACAGTCTAACACCTTGAATTAGGGTAGATCTTCCCTTCAAACTGGTTCTGAATTGTGGTTTAAGAAAAACATCCTTCCCCTTAAGATTATAATTGCTGGATCTTTTCACATAATTATTTTGGATATTGGAAGGTAATGCATTATGATGCGCTCTATACATAAATGACAAGATGTTATAATCCACTAAATCAGGGAACTTCAAAAACTTCAGTTCACAAAATAATATATTTGAAGGATGACAATAATGTTTACCCTTGATAATTCTTATAATTCTCTTCTGTAGTATAAATATGGGCATTGTGATTGTTTTGCATGCTTTTCCCCAAACATTAATACAGTAAATCAGATGTGGCACAACAATTGTATTGTACAACAAACATAAGGCTTTATCATTCAGTAGATACCTGACTCTATAAAAAAGTGCAACAGTTTTCGATATTTTCATTTTAACTGAATTTATGTGTTGCTTCCAAGATAATTTATCATCAATGATGACACCCAAAAACTTCGCCTCATATACTCTACAGATTTCTGAATTGTCAATCTTGAATGAAACATCAATATTTTTATTTTTATTGCTGAATATCATATAATTAGTCTTATTTAAGTTTAACGATACTTTGTTGAGTCTAAACCAATTTTGAATTTTATTAAACTCAATCATCATTAAGTTCAATAACTGTTCAACATTCATACCAGAACAAAAAAAAGTTGTGTCATCTGCAAAAAGAACACATTTAAGGAGACTGGACGCCTTAACCAAATCATTTACATACAGGATGAACAACTTTGGACCAATGACAGATCCTTGAGGTACTCCGCATGTAATGGTGCAGTAATCTGATCTTACATCATTTATCTGCACAAATTGTTTCCTGTTATTTAAGTAACTGCTCACCCATTTCAGAGTCAATCCTCTGATACCATATTTATACAATTTCTCAGAAAGAATGTTATGATCGACCGTATCAAACGCCTTTTTTAGGTCAACAAACACACTCACACAGTACTGTTTTTGGTCCACAGCAGTTGTTACTTGTTCAATAAAATCCACAAGCGCCATGGATGTAGAATTTTTTGCTCTGAAACCATATTGGCTATTGGTTAAAATATTTTGTTTTTCAATAAATTGGTCTAATCTGTTACTAAATAATTTCTCCAATATTTTAGAAAACTGTGGTAACAAGGATATCGGTCGATAGTTATTAAACTCACATTTGTCACCTCCTTTAAACAGAGGTACCACCTTGGCCACCTTCATTTTGTCAGGAAATACTCCTTTTGTAAATGATAAATTGCAAATATATGTAAATGGTTCGATTACATGTCCCAGTATGTGCTTTACAAACATCATATCCATTTCCATATAATCCTTTGATCTTTTGTCCAAAAATTTATTAACGACATTCATTATTTCATATTTATCAGTTCCATGCAGGAACATACTTTCAGGGTAATCATCAATTAAATAATTCACATCCTTATTCACCTTAGGTATCGTTGCAGCAAGGTTGGTTCCAACGTCAACAAAGTAATGATTGAATCCATTTACAATTACATTTTCATCTTGTACTTTCTTGTTATCCATTGTAAAGGTTTGTGAAATGCTTGTTTTATTTGTATTTTTTTGTAGAGCGTTATTCACTACCCGCCATGTAGCTTTCATGTCTCCGTTACTTTTATTCAATAAGTCACTATAATATTCTTTCTTATGTTTTCTTATAATCCCAACTAATTTGTTTTTATATTGTTTATATCTATTTTCAGCTTCCCGTGTTCTACATTTCAGGAAACATGAATACAAATGATTTTTCTTTTTACAAGCATTTCTCAATCCCTTCGTCATCCATTGCTGGTCAACAACTTTCTTCTTTGTGTAATTTCTTATAATACAATTTTTTTTATATAAAGCTTCAAGGATATCCATGAATGCATCATACGATTTATTTACATCATCAACATAAACACTATCCCAGTTTTGTTCAATTAAATCATCTTTCAACTTGTCCAAGGCTTTCTTAGATGTGTTTATTATTTTTGTTGTACATGGAATTATTTTTTTTGTTGATTGAAACTTCTTGAAGATGGCAAACACCGGTAAATGATCACTAAGATCACTCATTAAGATGCCACCAGTCACATTTCCATTTGTGGCATTTGTAAAAATATTGTCAATTATAGTAGCACTATGAGACGTGATTCTTGTTGGCTTTGAAATTAAATGATAAAGATTTAGGGAATGCATTGAGTCTATAAATGAACCAACATTGTTAGAATCTTTCTGTATTCCCAAATCAATATTAAAGTCTCCACAAAGAAAAATTGTTTTATTGCATCTCTTGTCAAATAACTCAATAATTTTATCTGTGAATGACTCAATATTTGATCCGGGTGGTCTGTATACACAACTTATAATGATATTTCTGTCATTTTTATTGATTATTTCAATAGTTATCATTTCAATTAATTTCTCATCATTAATTGACATTTCCCTGATTAAATTACATTTTATAGTACTTTTTACAAAAAGTTTAATAGGTGTAAATAAATGTCTAAAAAATAAAGTAATGTAAATAGTTCATTTTTTAGACATTTATTTTGTAGAGTTACAGCTGTTTGTTAATAAATGTTGCTGTGTGACAACTGGGACAAAGCTTTGACTCAGAAATATATTTTTGTTATTCTT
>JBBPBX010049940.1:4594-25167 GCA_038048925.1 Garcialebias charrua | reverse complement strand
GTCAGAGTCAGAGAGTCTTTATTGTCATTTGCACCGCATGTGGTACATGAGATGAAAACGAGATTATGTACACGAGGTCCCAGTTACATCCAACAACAAATGAAAGAGAAAAACAGTAATAACATCTAGAACTAACTAAGAAAAACATCAACTAGTAATACACTAAGCCTAATATAGTGGGAATAAACAGCAGCACGAACATGAGTTTGTATGAGCAGATGGTCACAGATGAACACAGCAACAAGAAAACAGATCAGCATCAGCATGATGTGATATTTTGCAGTGTTTATTTTTTATTTTATTTTTATTTATTCATGAGTCTAACAGCCTCAGGGTAGAAGCTGTTCCTCAGTCTAGTGGTTCTACATTTGATGCTCCTCAACCTCCGTCCTGAGGGGAGTGGGGCAAAGAGTGAGTGTGCTGGGTGAGTGAGGTCTTTCATGATGCAGGTGGCTCTTTTCCTGCATCTGGAGGTGTAAATGTCTGTGATGGTGGGGAGACTGACTCCAACAGACTTCTGTGCAGCCTTCACCACTCTCTGCAGAGCTTTCCTCTCTTCAACTGTGCAGCCTCCATGCCACACGTTGATGCTGGAGCACAGGATGCTCTCCACTGCACACCTGTAGAAGGAGGTGAGGACTGGGCTGCTCAGACCAGCTCGTCTCAGCCGTCTGAGGAAGTAGAGTCTCTGATGACCTTTCTTGATCAGGCTGGTGGTGTTGTTGCTCCAGCTGAGGTTATCATTCATGTGTACACCCAAGTATTTGTAGCTGGAGACCACTTCCACTGCAGACCCACCTATTTTCAGTGGGGCATGGTTGTGTTTGTTCCTTCTGAAGTCCACAATCATCTCCTTTGTCTTCTTCACATTCATGTGAAGATTGTTCTCTTTGCACCAGCTCTCCAGGTGTTCCACCTCCTGTCTGTAGCTGGACTCATCATTGTTTGTGATGCATCCCACCACCGCTGTATCATCTGCAAACTTAACAATATGACAGCCTGGAAGTGTGGCTGTACAATCATATGTGAGCAGAGTGAACAGAAGGGGGCTCAGCACACATCCTTGAGGAGAGCCAGTGCTGAGGGTTATGGTGGAGGAGGAGAAGTTGTGGATCTTCACGGACTGTGGTCTGTCTGTTAAGAAGTCTAGTACCCAGTTACAAATGGAGGGGCTTAGTCCAAGTGTAGATAGTTTGTCTATCAGAGTTTGGGGGATCATGGTGTTGAAGGCAGATGTGAAGTCCACAAAGAGCAGACGCACGTATGAGTCTTTCTGATCCAGGTGGGTGAGAGCAGTGTGGACCACGGAAGAAATGGCGTCCTCTGTTGATCGGTTCTCACGGTATGCGTATTGATGAGGGTCCTCATTGATGTTGACGGTTGCCTTGATGTGGGACATGACCAGTTTCTCAAAGCATTTAGCGACTATCGGGGTGAGGGCCACCGGTCTATAGTCATTCAGACCAGTCACTGTGGAGCTCTTTGGGACTGGGATGATGGTCGCGGTCTTCAGGCAGGTGGGAACTAACTCCAGTGCAAGTGAGGTGGTGAAGATGTCAGCCAGCACCTCACAGAGCTGGTCCGCACATTCCTTCAGAACTTTCCCTGGGATGTTGTCTGGTCCGGTTGCTTTATGAGGATTCATGAGCTTTGGGTCATGAGCTTTGGGTTGTGACCGAAAGAACGAGATCTCGGATACAAGAGTCAGAGTCAGAGTAGCAGAGAGTCTTTATTGTCATTTGCACCGCATGTGGTACATGTGATGAAAACGAGATTATGTACACGGGGTCCCAGTTACATCCAACAACAAATGCAAGAGAAAAACAGTAATAACATCTAGAATTAACTAAGAAAAACATCAACTAGTAATACACTAAGCCTAATATAGTGGAAATAAACAGCAGCACGAACATGAGTTTGTATGAGCAGATGGTCACAGATGAACACAGATGAACACAGCAACAAGAAAACAGATCAGCATCAGCACAATGTGATATTTTGCAGTGTTTATTTTTATTTTATTTTTTTCATGAGTCTAACAGCCTCAGGGTAGAAGCTGTTCCTCAGTCTAGTGGTTCTACATTTGATGCTCCTCAACCTCCGTCCTGAGGGGAGTGGGGCAAAGAGTGAGTGTGCTGGGTGAGTGAGGTCTTTCATGATGCAGGTGGCTCTTTTCCTGCATCTGGAGGTGTAAATGTCTGTGATGGTGGGGAGACTGACTCCAACAGACTTCTGTGCAGCCTTCACCACTCTCTGTAGAGCTTTCCTCTCTTCAACTGTGCAGCCTCCATGCCACACGTTGATGCTGGAGCACAGGACGCTCTCCACTGCACACCTGTAGAACGAGGTGAGAACTGGGCTGCTCAGACCATACAAGCGGCTGAAATGAGTTTTTTCAGCAGGGTGTCTGGACTCTCCCTTAGAGATAGGGTGAGAAGCTCAGTCATCCGGGAGGGACTCGGAGTAGAGCCGTTGCTTCTCCACATCGAGAGGAGCCAGTTGAGGTGGCTCGGGCATCTGGTTAGGATGCCTCCTGGACGCCTCCCTGGTGAGGTGTTCCGGGCATGTCCCACCGGGAGGAGACCCAGAGGAAGACCCAGGACACGCTGGAGGGACTATGTCTCTCGGCTGGCCTGGGAACGCCTTGGGATTCCCCCAGAGGAGCTGCTCCAAGTGGCTGGGGAGAGGGAAGTCTGGGCCTCCCTACTTAGGCTGCTACCCCCGCGACCCGACCCCGGATAAGCGGAAGAAAATGGATGGATGGATGAAATTACGGACGCGTGTTTTCATCTGTGCTGATGTGTAAATTATAGGAAACTGACCGATCAATCCATGTACATATGTTGTGATGTAATTTAATGAATGTACCCCCTACATTTGGTGGCCCATACAGGCAGGGGGTACATGGGTGATCAGTTTTACTGATTTTACCTGTCCACCAGATGTAAATTGAGCAGGGTTTAGACTGACACAAATTATCATGAATAATTCACGAGTTCTCTCTTTTTCGGGATTCAACAATAAATTGTGACCAGATGGGAGATGTAAAAGACATGAAACGTTAATTTATGTTGAAACAGCAGAACTGAATCATTTAATTAACAAATCATTAAATTACATCACAACATATGTACATGGATTGATCAATCAGTTTCCTACAATTTACACGTCAGCACAGATGAAAACACCCGTCCGTAATTTCATAGGAACAACAGAACAGGTTATGGGTCTTAGATTAACTTATATCTGCAGGCATTTTAACTTAATGTTGAGTTACCTGCTTGAGATAAGGGAGAAAGTTAAAGTGAGTAGTAAGATGGAGGAGAAGTTTACAGAGTGAGGGAGTTTATCTTGAATGTTTAACCAGGAAATGGCACACTCTTCGGGCGACGCCAAGTTGAACGCCGGTCCCCATGGGTAACATCAACTTTTACCTGGTGAAGACCTCCGTCTCAGCTCCAGTAAAGGGCCAGCATTAAACGTACTCTGGATTGTCTGTCCAGCCACGTCTAAACAGGTTTCCCTGCGTGCTCCCAAAAGCGTCCCAGCCGCCCGCATCAATCGGCCGAAGCAGCGGCTCTGTTCCGGTCTGGTTTCAAGATAAGATATCCAAGAAAGGAAAGTTCATTAAGAACTTAGAGCTTTTTAGCTCTGTTGAATTTATGGCGGCGTGCCATAAATTCTCAGCTGATAAACCAGTCTTTGACTCGTGACTGCAGTTTATCCAGCTTAAAGAGAAAGGTTTACATCCCAGCTTCCTCGAGAACTGAAGACTTCCAGCAGAACTCAAAGTTCCAGGAAGCTTAGAATTTCTTAAAAGAGGATCTGAGATCAGATGACTTGCTCCTTCCCGATTGGTCATTTCAATCAGGGAGTGGGAGGAGATTAGTTGACATCAGGTGAACGTCAACAAGAAATGTTTTGAAGAACAGAGAAGAAGTTGTTTAGAATGAAGACAGAGAAACAGATTAGACTGGAGCCAGCTTCATGAAACAACTGAATAAAACTGTATTCTAACTTCTAAACTAAATTGAAAGTTCAGTCTGATATATACTTTGAACTTTGCCATAGTTCTTGACTAAGACAGAGTTTTATTCAGCATCATAGTGCAGAATAAACTAGCATTATAACACATGATCAACAAAACATATTGTATAGTACAACACTGCTCATAAGAATAACACAGGTGATGCTTTGATTATATTTTGTATTAGAACAAAATTAAAAGAGTAGAAATAGTCTCTTGTGAGACATTATGTTCTTAGACGCCAACTAAATGGAATAAACTGTGTTAATGTCTGTTTTACTGAGAGGATCAGTAAAAGGTATCACTGGAACAGTTCAAAGAGATGAAGGTGTATCCCTGCATCTCAATAGACCAAGGTCAGGTCCACTACACATGTAAGGCAGCAGGTGGCATTTGGTCAAAGTGCAAATCCTATTTTAATTTCTTTTCAGGTTTAAAGATGTAAAATCTATTGAATATCATTAAAAACTATGTTGATGTTGAGGTTTTGTTGGAGGTTTCTGATCTCAAATAAAAGCTGTTCAGATGTGAAGTCGCTTTTAAAACGTACACCTAAAACATTTAACGACACATTTAACCAAACACTGTCAGGACAGCTCACATAAGTCTGAGTGTAGAAAAAACAAGATTAGCAAAGATCCACCAAATGTACAATGATGAACTGAAGGTCAAAGAAACTAACAGAGGAGGAAAACGTATGACGTGTCCACTCACGTCCTCAGGTTCTACTGGAGCAGGTTTTGGTTCAGAGACCAGCAGGACCTCCATGCCTCGTCTTACGCTGCTTCTGCTTCTCTCAGTGTCATCCTTCGCACCTTGCTCCTCTGCATGACTGACGTCTGGGACCGCAACACGTGATGGCGATCCACCGAGACCCAGAGAGTCTGCTGCTCTCCTGGAGGAGGAGGAACCATGCGATGGCAGGGGACTGAGTACAGAGCGTGAAGACCCCTGCCAGGAGCCTTGAGAACGGCTCAGTCTGCTGTCCCTGGAGTCGGACTCCCTTTGTGAGGTGTGGCTGCGAGGACTGCAGCCGCTCCTGGAGGGGGAAACTTCTTGACTGTTGGTTTGAGTGTTGGCCAAACTGCTGACGTCTGTTCTGGTTCGAGGCGATGCTCCAGATCCTTCGTATGAAGGTTGTCTCCTAGCAGTGGAGCCATGATGAGAGATTGACTCAAGGTTCCGGTACAGTCTCTCAGAGTCTAAACTGTGCTTGTTAGAAGCTTGTGATGGACTTCTGGACTCTCGGCTGCAGCCCCGACAGTCTTCATACCCCCCACTATGTAACAGTGAAGAGTCCGTGCGCCTGTGAGAAGAGCTGGTCCTGGTGGGTGAGATGGCACGAGAGGCCGCGGACGCCCTCCTGCGAGAGGGGCTGGACCGGCCTGATGTGTGGCATGAAGGTCCCTGAGATGGAAGTGGAATGGAGCCATGTGAAGAGGAATGAGACCTGGTCCTGGTGGGTGAGATGGCACGAGAGGCCGCGGATGCCCTCCTGCAAGAGGGGCTGGACCGGCCTGATATGTGACATGAAGGTCCCTGAGAAGGAAGTGGAAGGGAGCCATGTGAAGAGGAATGAGACCGAGCCTGGCTCCTACAGAGAGAACCTCCCCTCTGAGGTCCAACTGGAGATTCATTCATCTTGTAGCGGTCTGGACTCACTGAGCTGTGGCGGGTTGGAGAGTTCATCTGTGAGTCAGCACCCCGTCTGAAGTTGGAGTGGTACGTGTACCTCTCTGGGGATTCACTCCTCCATGTTGCCTGCATGTACGTCTCTGTGTTTCTCCTCTCGGACGGCAGTCCAAGGTTGATGTTCCTGTATGGGACGCAGGCTTTGGGTTCAGGAACGTAGTTGCTTGGAAGGGGACGTCCCCTCTCGTAATAACGATAGGTTCGCTTGTGTTCCTCCTCCATGCTGTCTCCTCTTCTGTCTGGGGAGAAGTAGCCATTTACTTTCTCTCTGTCTCCTCTAGACTCTGAAAACCAGACGAGGCTGCGGTCAAATAATGTAACGGATAATATGGGTTGTCATGGTATAAAAATAAAGGTTTGGATTACATACCTGAGGCCCGACGGGACAAGTCTCTACCTCTTCTTTCATCCATCCAGGAGCTCTCAGCGCCTCGGGGGGGAGAGGGGTCCAGTCGAGTCATTTCTTGTGGAACTGCAGAACCCCTCTCTGAACTGACAGACCTGCTCCTCTCCGGACCGTCCCACAGGTTCAAAACACTGGAGGAAGTAACATCCAGTCATTCTGAAGAACATTTTCTGGATTAGGTGTTAATCCTGTATTTGAAATAAAATCTATGACAGACTTTAAAAATTCACAGTGTGAAGACCAAACGTAGGGTTCAATTCTTGGACCTCTGGATCTTGGACTTGGATACTTTTACATGTTCTGTCTGGAACAGGTCTCTCTTGTAAATGAGTCATTGAGGCTCAATGAGACCAGCCTGTATAAATAAAGGTTGAATGAATGTTTTCACTCTCTCTGTTTTCCATCAGGGCTCTGTTCTGAGGACACATGGTCTTTCATTTCACTGTTATGCTGATGATCATCAGATTTATCTGACTATAAAACCAACAGTTCTTGTTCGCAGTCTGTTACAGATCTCAGGATGGGTTTAGACTCTGACTAAGTTTAATTAACAAATTAACTCTGTTTTACTAAAAGCTTCTTCCAGTTAAGTCAGATAGTTAAGTTTAACTCCGTGTTGACCAGATCTGACCTTGATAAATTAGTCCTTGTCTTCCTTACAACCCGGCTGGACTACTGTCCCACTCTTTATGTCGGGGTCAGTCAGGTGTCTCTTTCACGTCTCTAGCTTGTCCACTTGGCTCCTTCTCTTTTAATTTGATGCTTTTATTGACAGTTATTGTTTGTTCTTTATTTACTGCCATTGATTCTTTGTTAAGTACTTTGGTAACAGCAGCTGTTTTAAAATGTGCTTTATAAATAAATTTCACTTGACTTGGCCAAACAGCTTTAAATAGGTTGTTACGACCCGAAGGCACGTAGCATATTGGACACAAGAAATTAGGTTTAAAAAAAAAGTTTTATATTTAGTCTCTCCAGTGGCGCGGCTTTGGGGCGCTGCCTCCAGCTCCTTTAAACTGACCTCAGCTTCCTCGTGTCCACGGATCACAAAGTAAAAAAGAAAAGTCGGGCCAGGTTGAATCCAGCTTCAGGATGATTAATAAACAAAAAACGAGGGTCGCTCACGGCTCCTGTCTTCAGCACCCAGGTTGAGCGCGCCCCGCACACAACAATGGCAGCAGGTCACAGCTTCATTTTCGGTTTCTCACGGCTTCTTCACTCTGCTACTTCGTTCCGCTTCTTCTCATGGCTTCATCATTCGGATCTTCTTTGGCTACTTCTCACGGCTTCATCATTTGGATCTTCTTCGGCTGTTTCCTTCGGCTTCCTTCGACTTCTTCGGTCACGGCTCTTTGCTGCTACTGCTTCGGACCTCTCTCTGCTTCTGCTGCTTGGACCTATTATAAGACGGGGCAATCACCCTACCTACAGCGTGCTTTAATTAACCAACAGCTGCAGTCAATTAGCCACTCAAAACCCTTAAACGTCTCATCCCCCTGACCTGAATAAAATGACATGCCCATGGCACGTAACACCCCCCCCCCAAAAGACTTTGCATGGGAAAACGCAGCCCTTTAAAAACAGGCACAACACCCATGCAAAGACCAAAAAACCAAAAAAACAACCTAGGACATAAAATGAAAAACAAATGTTCAAGTTGGATCCATCATAACAATATAAATTTTTCTTACTAAATTTTTGAAGTGGCTGGGGAGAGGGAAGTCTGGGCCTCCCTACTTAGGCTGCTACCCCCGTGACCCGACCCCGGATAAGCGGACGAAAATGGATGGATGGATGGATGGATGGATGGATTTTTGACATTTGTCAGATAAACTAGAAAAAACAATCATCTGAAGTTACAGCCTGTCTCAGATTTTATAAAACGGTAACAATTACAAACCTTGGTTTTAAGATGCACAGTGATTTTAAGCTCGAGAGTCAAATAAGGGCCACAGTAAAATCTGGTTTTTATCATTTGAGAAAATTGGCAAAGGTGAAACCTATTCTTTCACGGCAACAGTTCGAAACAGTAATCCATGCCTTCATTTCATCCCGGCTGGATTACTGTAATTCTCTCTATCTTGGAGTCAGCCAGTCCTCACTTGCACGTCTGCAGCTGGTGCAAAATGCTGCTGCACGACTTTTAACTGGAACACGCAAAAGAGAGCACATCACACCTGTCCTGGCTTCTCTCCACTGGCTGCCCGTGTATTTTAGAGTTCATTTTAAAATTCTCTTGTTTGTTTTTAAGGTTTTAAACAGCCTTGCCCCCCCTTATTTGGCAGAGCTTCTACACCATTACACTCCATCCGGTCACTCAGGTCTGCTGACCAGCTGCTCCTGGTCATTCCAAAGAGTAAGAGGAAGCTTCGAGGAGACAGGGCCTTCTCTGTTAGTGGCCCTGAGTTATGGAACGCTCTGCTTTTACGCATTCGACAGGCCCCCTCACTGTCCATTTTTAAAACCCGTTTGAAAACACATCTCTACTCATTGGCCTTCAACCAACTGAGACTTGATTTTACTTCATTTTTATTGATTTTACCTGTTTAACTTGTCATTTTATTGTATTTTAAATTGAATTTTTATTTCACTGTGTGTTAGTTTTGTGGTTCTGTTTTTATGCTTTCTTTTATCTTGTTTGTATCTAGTGTCCAGCGCTTTGTTTCAGCTGTGGCTGTGTTAAAGGTTCAGTCTGCAGTTTCTGTAGAACTGCAGCACTTAGAAAAAATTTCAACAGGCAAAGCATTCTGATCCCTCCCCCTCAGAGCCATATATGGCTCTGCTCTCCCATGGTCTGCTGAAATTCAAATTCAAGCTCTGTTTTTATTGGCTGGTTACAAACTCTGTTTTTATTGGCTGGTTAATGGCGGGTCACTTTTTCTTTTTAGAAATGCCTATTTACCACCTGGAGAAGCAAGGGGACAATATTTTTTTTTAAGTTTTTTTCAGAGATTACCTCTCTAACATCAGTCTAGTGACAGAGTGAAGAAATATGTTAAAAATATATTGTTAGAAAAGTTACATATAGCAGCTTTAAAGCGCTTTTATAAATAAAGCTGATGCTGCTGCTGCTGCTGCTGCTGATGATGATGAAGAGTGGGGAGGAACAGCACGGCAGCACATGCAGGCTGGTCATTAGCAAAAAAAAGTTTTTTTTTTTCTTTCTAGGAATCAGACGCACCTGGATGGACTCACCTGGATTGTATGTCAGCGTCACAGTTCTCGAGTTCCCACTCTGGACTCAGACTGTGGACCAGGTTCCACTCAAAGGTCCAGTCACCGTTGACGTCATCACTGCTAACACTTGTGGTCCCCTCAGACTGGGCCCGACCATCATCATCATCATCGTCGTCCTGATGGTGGAGCAGAAAAACGAGCTTCAAACGTCAGTTAAATATAACCCAAAATCTTGTTTTACACTTCATCTTCCTGTTTGTTGGTTTAATCTGTGTCTCCTTAAATTATCCTGACGTTTAAAAAGTCGTTTTTCTGCTCCACCATCAGGACGACGATGATGATGATGATGGTCGGGCCCAGTCTGAGGGGACCACAAGTGTTAGCAGTGATGACGTCAACGGTGACTGGACCTTTGAGTGGAACCTGGTCCACAGTCTGAGTCCAGAGTGGGAACTCGAGAACTGTGACGCTGACATACAATCCAGGTGAGTCCATCCAGGTGCGTCTGATTCCTAGAAAGAAAAAAAAAAACTTTTTTTTGCTAATGACCAGCCTGCATGTGCTGCCGTGCTGTTCCTCCCCACTCTTCATCATCATCAGCAGCAGCAGCAGCAGCAGCATCAGCTTTATTTATAAAAGCGCTTTAAAGCTGCTATATGTAACTTTTCTAACAATATATTTTTAACATATTTCTTCACTCTGTCACTAGACTGATGTTAGAGAGGTAATCTCTGAAAAAAACTTAAAAAAAATATTGTCCCCTTGCTTCTCCAGGTGGTAAATAGGCATTTCTAAAAAGAAAAAGTGACCCGCCATTAACCAGCCAATAAAAACAGAGTTTGTAACCAGCCAATAAAAACAGAGCTTGAATTTGAATTTCAGCAGACCATGGGAGAGCAGAGCCATATATGGCTCTGAGGGGGAGGGATCAGAATGCTTTGCCTGTTGAAATTTTTTCTAAGTGCTGCAGTTCTACAGAAACTGCAGACTGAACCTTTAACACAGCCACAGCTGAAACAAAGCGCTGGACACTAGATACAAACAAGATAAAAGAAAGCATAAAAACAGAACCACAAAACTAACACACAGTGAAATAAAAATTCAATTTAAAATACAATAAAATGACAAGTTAAACAGGTAAAATCAATAAAAATGAAGTAAAATCAAGTCTCAGTTGGTTGAAGGCCAATGAGTAGAGATGTGTTTTCAAACGGGTTTTAAAAATGGACAGTGAGGGGGCCTGTCGAATGTGTAAAAGCAGAGCGTTCCATAACTCAGGGCCACTAACAGAGAAGGCCCTGTCTCCTCGAAGCTTCCTCTTACTCTTTGGAATGACCAGGAGCAGCTGGTCAGCAGACCTGAGTGACCGGATGGAGTGTAATGGTGTAGAAGCTCTGCCAAATAAGGGGGGGCAAGGGCCAGGCTGTTTAAAACCTTAAAAACAAACAAGAGAATTTTTAAATGAACTCTAAAATACACGTGCAGCCAGTGGAGAGAAGCCAGGACAGGTGTGATGTGCTCTCTTTTGTGTTCCAGTTAAAAGTCGTGCAGCAGCATTTTGCACCAGCTGCAGACGTGCAAGTGAGGACTGGCTGACTCCAAGATAGAGAGAATTACCGTAATCCAGCCGGGATGAAATGAAGGCATGGATTACTGTTTCGAACTGTTGCCGTGAAAGAATAGGTTTCACCTTTGCCAATTTTCTCAAATGATAAAAACCAGATTTTACTGTGGCCCTTATTTGACTCTCGAGCTTAAAATCACTGTGCATCTTAAAACCAAGGTTTGTAATTGTTACCGTTTTATAAAATCTGAGACAGGCTGTAACTTCAGATGATTGTTTTTTCTAGTTTATCTGACAAATGTCAAAAATCCATCCATCCATCCATCCATCCATCCATTTTCGTCCGCTTATCCGGGGTCGGGTCACGGGGGTAGCAGCCTAAGTAGGGAGGCCCAGACTTCCCTCTCCCCAGCCACTTCAAAAATTTAGTAAGAAAAATTTATATTGTTATGATGGATCCAACTTGAACATTTGTTTTTCATTTTATGTCCTAGGTTGTTTTTTTGGTTTTTTGGTCTTTGCATGGGTGTTGTGCCTGTTTTTAAAGGGCTGCGTTTTCCCATGCAAAGTCTTTTGGGGGGGGGGTGTTACGTGCCATGGGCATGTCATTTTATTCAGGTCAGGGGGATGAGACGTTTAAGGGTTTTGAGTGGCTAATTGACTGCAGCTGTTGGTTAATTAAAGCACGCTGTAGGTAGGGTGATTGCCCCGTCTTATAATAGGTCCAAGCAGCAGAAGCAGAGAGAGGTCCGAAGCAGTAGCAGCAAAGAGCCGTGACCGAAGAAGTCGAAGGAAGCCGAAGGAAACAGCCGAAGAAGATCCAAATGATGAAGCCGTGAGAAGTAGCCAAAGAAGATCCGAATGATGAAGCCATGAGAAGAAGCGGAACGAAGTAGCAGAGTGAAGAAGCCGTGAGAAACCGAAAATGAAGCTGTGACCTGCTGCCATTGTTGTGTGCGGGGCGCGCTCAACCTGGGTGCTGAAGACAGGAGCCGTGAGCGACCCTCGTTTTTTGTTTATTAATCATCCTGAAGCTGGATTCAACCTGGCCCGACTTTTCTTTTTTACTTTGTGATCCGTGGACACGAGGAAGCTGAGGTCAGTTTAAAGGAGCTGGAGGCAGCGCCCCAAAGCCGCGCCACTGGAGAGACTAAATATAAAACTTTTTTTTTAAACCTAATTTCTTGTGTCCAATATGCTACGTGCCTTCGGGTCGTAACAACCTATTTAAAGCTGTTTGGCCAAGTCAAGTGAAATTTATTTATAAAGCACATTTTAAAACAGCTGCTGTTACCAAAGTACTTAACAAAGAATCAATGGCAGTAAATAAAGAACAAACAATAACTGTCAATAAAAGCATCAAATTAAAAGAGAAGGAGCCAAGTGGACAAGCTAGAGACGTGAAAGAGACACCTGACTGACCCCGACATAAAGAGTGGGACAGTAGTCCAGCCGGGTTGTAAGGAAGACAAGGACTAATTTATCAAGGTCAGATCTGGTCAACACGGAGTTAAACTTAACTATCTGACTTAACTGGAAGAAGCTTTTAGTAAAACAGAGTTAATTTGTTAATTAAACTTAGTCAGAGTCTAAACCCATCCTGAGATCTGTAACAGACTGCGAACAAGAACTGTTGGTTTTATAGTCAGATAAATCTGATGATCATCAGCATAACAGTGAAATGAAAGACCATGTGTCCTCAGAACAGAGCCCTGATGGAAAACAGAGAGAGTGAAAACATTCATTCAACCTTTATTTATACAGGCTGGTCTCATTGAGCCTCAATGACTCATTTACAAGAGAGACCTGTTCCAGACAGAACATGTAAAAGTATCCAAGTCCAAGATCCAGAGGTCCAAGAATTGAACCCTACGTTTGGTCTTCACACTGTGAATTTTTAAAGTCTGTCATAGATTTTATTTCAAATACAGGATTAACACCTAATCCAGAAAATGTTCTTCAGAATGACTGGATGTTACTTCCTCCAGTGTTTTGAACCTGTGGGACGGTCCGGAGAGGAGCAGGTCTGTCAGTTCAGAGAGGGGTTCTGCAGTTCCACAAGAAATGACTCGACTGGACCCCTCTCCCCCCCGAGGCGCTGAGAGCTCCTGGATGGATGAAAGAAGAGGTAGAGACTTGTCCCGTCGGGCCTCAGGTATGTAATCCAAACCTTTATTTTTATACCATGACAACCCATATTATCCGTTACATTATTTGACCGCAGCCTCGTCTGGTTTTCAGAGTCTAGAGGAGACAGAGAGAAAGTAAATGGCTACTTCTCCCCAGACAGAAGAGGAGACAGCATGGAGGAGGAACACAAGCGAACCTATCGTTATTACGAGAGGGGACGTCCCCTTCCAAGCAACTACGTTCCTGAACCCAAAGCCTGCGTCCCATACAGGAACATCAACCTTGGACTGCCGTCCGAGAGGAGAAACACAGAGACGTACATGCAGGCAACATGGAGGAGTGAATCCCCAGAGAGGTACACGTACCACTCCAACTTCAGACGGGGTGCTGACTCACAGATGAACTCTCCAACCCGCCACAGCTCAGTGAGTCCAGACCGCTACAAGATGAATGAATCTCCAGTTGGACCTCAGAGGGGAGGTTCTCTCTGTAGGAGCCAGGCTCGGTCTCATTCCTCTTCACATGGCTCCCTTCCACTTCCTTCTCAGGGACCTTCATGTCACATATCAGGCCGGTCCAGCCCCTCTTGCAGGAGGGCATCCGCGGCCTCTCGTGCCATCTCACCCACCAGGACCAGGTCTCATTCCTCTTCACATGGCTCCATTCCACTTCCATCTCAGGGACCTTCATGCCACACATCAGGCCGGTCCAGCCCCTCTCGCAGGAGGGCGTCCGCGGCCTCTCGTGCCATCTCACCCACCAGGACCAGCTCTTCTCACAGGCGCACGGACTCTTCACTGTTACATAGTGGGGGGTATGAAGACTGTCGGGGCTGCAGCCGAGAGTCCAGAAGTCCATCACAAGCTTCTAACAAGCACAGTTTAGACTCTGAGAGACTGTACCGGAACCTTGAGTCAATCTCTCATCATGGCTCCACTGCTAGGAGACAACCTTCATACGAAGGATCTGGAGCATCGCCTCGAACCAGAACAGACGTCAGCAGTTTGGCCAACACTCAAACCAACAGTCAAGAAGTTTCCCCCTCCAGGAGCGGCTGCAGTCCTCGCAGCCACACCTCACAAAGGGAGTCCGACTCCAGGGACAGCAGACTGAGCCGTTCTCAAGGCTCCTGGCAGGGGTCTTCACGCTCTGTACTCAGTCCCCTGCCATCGCATGGTTCCTCCTCCTCCAGGAGAGCAGCAGACTCTCTGGGTCTCGGTGGATCGCCATCACGTGTTGCGGTCCCAGACGTCAGTCATGCAGAGGAGCAAGGTGCGAAGGATGACACTGAGAGAAGCAGAAGCAGCGTAAGACGAGGCATGGAGGTCCTGCTGGTCTCTGAACCAAAACCTGCTCCAGTAGAACCTGAGGACGTGAGTGGACACGTCATACGTTTTCCTCCTCTGTTAGTTTCTTTGACCTTCAGTTCATCATTGTACATTTGGTGGATCTTTGCTAATCTTGTTTTTTCTACACTCAGACTTATGTGAGCTGTCCTGACAGTGTTTGGTTAAATGTGTCGTTAAATGTTTTAGGTGTACGTTTTAAAAGCGACTTCACATCTGAACAGCTTTTATTTGAGATCAGAAACCTCCAACAAAACCTCAACATCAACATAGTTTTTAATGATATTCAATAGATTTTACATCTTTAAACCTGAAAAGAAATTAAAATAGGATTTGCACTTTGACCAAATGCCACCTGCTGCCTTACATGTGTAGTGGACCTGACCTTGGTCTATTGAGATGCAGGGATACACCTTCATCTCTTTGAACTGTTCCAGTGATACCTTTTACTGATCCTCTCAGTAAAACAGACATTAACACAGTTTATTCCATTTAGTTGGCGTCTAAGAACATAATGTCTCACAAGAGACTATTTCTACTCTTTTAATTTTGTTCTAATACAAAATATAATCAAAGCATCACCTGTGTTATTCTTATGAGCAGTGTTGTACTATACAATATGTTTTGTTGATCATGTGTTATAATGCTAGTTTATTCTGCACTATGATGCTGAATAAAACTCTGTCTTAGTCAAGAACTATGGCAAAGTTCAAAGTATATATCAGACTGAACTTTCAATTTAGTTTAGAAGTTAGAATACAGTTTTATTCAGTTGTTTCATGAAGCTGGCTCCAGTCTAATCTGTTTCTCTGTCTTCATTCTAAACAACTTCTTCTCTGTTCTTCAAAACATTTCTTGTTGACGTTCACCTGATGTCAACTAATCTCCTCCCACTCCCTGATTGAAATGACCAATCGGGAAGGAGCAAGTCATCTGATCTCAGATCCTCTTTTAAGAAATTCTAAGCTTCCTGGAACTTTGAGTTCTGCTGGAAGTCTTCAGTTCTCGAGGAAGCTGGGATGTAAACCTTTCTCTTTAAGCTGGATAAACTGCAGTCACGAGTCAAAGACTGGTTTATCAGCTGAGAATTTATGGCACGCCGCCATAAATTCAACAGAGCTAAAAAGCTCTAAGTTCTTAATGAACTTTCCTTTCTTGGATATCTTATCTTGAAACCAGACCGGAACAGAGCCGCTGCTTCGGCCGATTGATGCGGGCGGCTGGGACGCTTTTGGGAGCACGCAGGGAAACCTGTTTAGACGTGGCTGGACAGACAATCCAGAGTACGTTTAATGCTGGCCCTTTACTGGAGCTGAGACGGAGGTCTTCACCAGGTAAAAGTTGATGTTACCCATGGGGACCGGCGTTCAACTTGGCGTCGCCCGAAGAGTGTGNAAACCAGACCGGAACAGAGCCGCTGCTTCGGCCGATTGATGCGGGTGGCTGGGACGCTTTTGGGAGCACGCAGGGAAACCTGTTTAGACGTGGCTGGACAGACGATCCAGTGTACGTTTAATGCTGGCCCTTTACCGGAGCTGAGACGGAGGTCTTCACCAGGTAAAAGTCGATGTTACCCATGGGTACCGGCGTTCAGCTTGGCGTTGCCCGAAGAGTGTGCCATTTCCTGGTTAAACATTCAAGATAAACTCCCTCACTCTTTAAACTTCTCCTCCATATTACTACTCACTTTAACTTTCACCCTTATCTCAAGCCAGTAACTCAACATTAAGTTAAAATGCCTTCAGATAGAAGTTATTCTAAGACCCATAACTTGTTCTGTTGTTCCTATGAAATTATGGATGCGTGTTTTCATCTGTGCTGACGTGTAAATTATAGGAAACTGATCGATCAATCCATGTACATATGTTGTGATGTAATTTAATGATTTGTTAAAGGGGACCACAGATAGGTTTTTAAAAATGTTATGGTATGTCTGTGGGCTATCCAGACAATGTTCATTCAATTTAATACACAAAATAATTCTTAGATAATCAATTATACCCTTTTTAATTCTGCCATTTTTAACTTTCGTTTTGAACGACTGGTTTATGATAATGAGCTCTCATGGCCACGCCCTTCAAAGATCTGTTTACATTTACTCCGCCCTCTGTAACAGCCAGTATCTCTAATCTGTTGTTGTTTTAAAATTAGCTCTTTTTTTATTACTCATTTGACTTACTGTTAGTGCTAGCTTAAGATAACTTACCGAAAGCCGTCTGCGCGCGCCGCCATGAGCTGCTCCTTTTAGCCCGAATCCGAGGCTAAAAATAGCTCGTTCCTCCTCCGCCCTTTTAGGTCCGCTCGTTGCATGCGGCGCTTTTGGGAGCGATCTCTGCTCCAGTCCAGACACATACACAAAGTTCACCGAGTGTTTCCAGTTAATTTATCCGTATGAGGCAACCTCTGACCGGACCCCACGCTCCTCAAAAGCTATCAGCTCCCAGCCAGCTCCCGCCCGCAGATGGTCTCTTCGCCGGCGGTCTGCTCGTTTTCCGTCTGCCGGCTGCTCGTTGGGAGCGATCGCTAATACGCTAAAAATTGAACTAAAACGTAAAAATAACAATTATACTTTATTTATAAAGCCATTTAAAACAACCACAGCTGCAACAAAGTGCTGTACACATGAAATTAAGAACATTTAAACAAAAGATGAGATGAAATCAGGAAAAACAACCGTCACGTCTTTATACTGAAGTGGGTTGAGCCTAACCAGGGGTTGCTAGGTGAGGGGCTGGACTCAGGGTCGGGGTGGGTTGTCCTGGCGCTTGTGACGTCACAAGCGCCAGGATTTGAAAACGAAACGTATCTTATCACCTTAAAATAAATATATTTAGAGTAAATAAACCACTGGGTGCATTTTTTGGCCCTAGGACAGTTTTTTTATGAAGTACATACACAAAGTTGAGTAAAAAAAAACATTAAAAAGTGAATTTTGCATCTGTGGTCCCTTTTAATTAAATGATTCAGTTCTGCTGTTTCAACATAAATTAACGTTTCATGTCTTTTACATCTCCCATCTGGTCACAAATTTATTGTTAAATCCCGAAAAAGAGAGAACTCGTGAATTATTGATGATAATTTGTGTCAGTCTAAACCCTGCTCAATTTACATCTGGTGAACGGGTAAAATCAGTAAAACTGATCACCCCTGTACCCCCAACCTGTACGGGCCACCAAATGTAGGGGGTACATTCATTAAATTACATCACAACATATGTACATGGATTGATCGGTCAGTTTCCTATAATTTACACATCAGCAGCACAGATGAAAACACGCGTCTGTAATTTCATATGCCTGATATAAATTATTCTAAGACCCATAACTTTATTCTGTCATTCCTAAAAGTTACAGACACTTAATTTCATCTGCTGACGTTAAATTATAGGAATCCGATTGATCGATCATCGTGTACATACGTTGATGTAATTTTATGATTTTGTTAATTAATGGCAGTACTCCTGGTATGCCAACTATAAATAACGCTTCATTGTCACATAACATCTCATCATCTGATCACAGATTTATCGTTTAATCCTTGAAAAAGAAGAGAACTTGTGACATAATTGATGCTAAGGTTGACAGGTAACACCTGCTCGTTCTTACATTTAGTGTACAGTACGGCTCAGTAGAACTGACTGTAGATATACGTGACAGGCCACGGGAAAAGTAGGAACAAGTCTCTCACACTCAAACTGGAAAAAATCAATAAAAGCTTCAAATTCTCCCTAATCTTATATGCAGATTGCCAACATTGAAATGGCTGTATCTTCTTCTTTTTTTTTTGAGTGCCGTGTGTTTGGCATCATCGGATAGCTTAGAACCCACACTTTCAGATTCTGTAAATAACTCAAAATGACCCAGGGGAGACTTGTTCCTGGTTTTGCTGCTGTGGCCAGTCACATACATAATAAATAACAGTTATAACACAACAGTTATAATTAAAATCCCACTGGTAGTTCATGATAGTTTTGCACGGAGCGACAAATGACGGCTCACCCACACAGAGACGTTACATGATCTTCCACTTGTCAGGGCGGCGGGCAGTAAAAGGCCCCTGCTCTGGTTGTTGACACAATTCTTATGAACACAGTGTTTTTTAGTCCAGTTCTGCTTCAGAGCTGCAGCAGGACTGCTTCTTATCTGATGTAACAATCATGAAATGTCTTCAAATGTTTGTGACTCCAAGGCGGGGATGACCATAGACGACTACATCGTGTTGGCCGACATCCCCAAGATTCACGTGGAGTCAGAAGAAGAGTTTCAAGGACTGAGACAAAGGACCGAGAGCCCCAGTCCCTGCAGGGAGCAGAGATCCAGGACGTACGGGTCAGTGAGACAAGGAGGAAAATAATTTTTTACATTTCCACATGGAGAATTATTAAAAACAAAAAAACAATTTAACACATGGGTTGTTAAAAAAAAAACAAATTTATCTTTACCTGCTTCACCCTCTCTGAGACACTGGTGTCCTTATCAGTCACTGTGAGAGAGGTGGGGGACACCTGGACATGTCTTCAGTCCATCACAGGGACAGAGTTAGCAGTTAGCCTAACTTCCATCAGGTTTAGTTTATCACTTGGTTGAATATTGTCCCTCAGGATTCTAGTTCAGTATTTTTTCATTCAACATTTATTTATACAGGTTAGCCTCGTTGAGCCACGGGGACTCATTTACAAGAGGGACCTGTCTCACTCACACCCAGGGTCAATTTAGAGTTACCAATCAGCCTAACATGCATGTTTTTGGTCTGTGGGAGGAAACCGGAGTACCCGGAGAAAACCCACGCATGCACGCAGAGAACATGCAAACTCCACCCAGAAAGACCCCCGGACCGGGATTTGAACCGGGGACCTGCTCGCTGAGAGGCAGCAGCTCTACCAGTTGTGCCACAATGCTGCCAAGTATCAGACAGTTTAGAAATTAAAGTTAATTTGCAGCGTATTTTAAATCTCCATTAAAGGTCCACTGACATCTTACAAATTTGCATGAAATGATAGAAGGTATATATATTTTATCATTCCACTATGTTTGTTTTTGCAAACAAAATGATAAATTATTGAAAATTCCTTCCAAACTGAGTCTAAAATTAATAACCGCTTTTCTCTCTGAAAAATCCGACTACAAGTGAATGCAACATTTGTGATGTAGGAAGGAGAACGTCTTTAGGACGCCCCATTTAAATATTCATGGCGAACAAGAAATAAAACCACAAAATTATCAATCTAAGTTAAGATTTGAGCTATTTGTCTTTAGTTTTGGAAGCAGGAAGTTAGATGAACAAGAAACGGCAGGTTCTATTTTAGGTCTGCACCGTATGTATTTAACTCTTACCTGTTCAGGAAGCAGGGAGCTCAGTCCGAGGGGAGGCAGCAGGCAGCTTTATTTATTCCATTTTTGACGAAGGTCTTACATCTTTTGGGAAAGTGAAAAGATTCAGTTGTTCACTGATGATATACATCCATGTGCAACACACAGAACCGGCATTTTTTAAGTTTTACCAAAAAAAAGGCGAACTGGCTGAGAATGAATATGCGTTAATGGCAGACGAAGACTGAAGGTCCTGCTTCCTACGTCACAAATGTTGCATTCGCTTGTAGTCGGAATTTTCAGAGAGAAAAGCTGTTTTTAATTTTAGACTCAGTTTGGAAGGAATTTTCATTATTTTATCATTTTGTTTGCAAAAACGAACATAGTTGATTGATAATATATATACATACATGTATATATATACATGTATATATATACATGTATATATATATATCTTCTATCATTTCATGCAAATTTGTAAGAGGATGTCAGTGGACCTTTAAACCTCCCGATGAATTCAGATTACATTTTTTTCACAATACCCTGATGCGTGCTCAATAATCCAGGTAGAAAAATCTGAAAAAGCTAAGTCTGGTCCTCTGGACATTCAAAAAACTAAACAAAAAAATTGTAGAAACGTTTCGTCTTTTGTCCGAAAAACTTCCTCAGTCTGAGCTGCTGTATTCAGCTCAGTCTTATAAATAGCACCTCCTCACAGTGGATCAACCAGTTGGCTGATGACAGCCGAAACCAGCTTCTCAGACTGAGGAAGTCTTTCGGACGAAAGACGAAACGTTTCTACAATTTTTTTTGCTTTGTTTTGTTTTGAATGTCCAGAGGACCAGACTTAGCTTTTTTAGATTTTTTTTCCCACAAGTTTTCTTTCTGGAAAAAGTTCTGGATTTTAAACTGATTGCCCTGA
>JBBPBX010049939.1:0-25168 GCA_038048925.1 Garcialebias charrua | reverse complement strand
CAAGTTGCTCCCGGTAGGACTGGAATGCACCTTGCATGGTAGTCTGCTGCTACCGGTGTATGAATGTGTGTAGCATTCAATGTGTGTAGCACTTTGAGATTTTCACTAATGAAAAGTGCGTTATAAATTGAATTAATAATAATTATTATTATTATAAAGTAGAAACACCGCAGCAGAACACCGCAGCGGGCTGCAGCGGGCTGCTCATGATGAGTTCTCTGAGTTCTCTCACTGAGCTGTCAATCATTTCAGTAGGCGTGTCAGCAAGTGACCAATCAGCGACCTCAGTTTGTCCCCTCTGCGCGCAGCTGCTCACATTACAACAAGGATTTGGAGCGAAAACGCGAGGATTTAACGTGAGAAAGAAAGCAGAGCTGTGCCAGCGAACGCGTGCGTACAGAATGCGTGCGTAGAGGGGCGTATGGGCAGGACACTCAGCTTTGCCGGACCCTTAACATAGAGGCTAGTCGAGGGAAGAGTCAGTATTTAGATAGAGGCAAGTCGAGGGAGGAGTCAGTATTTACATAGAGGCAAGTCGAGGGAAGAGTCTGTATTTACATAGAGGCAATTCGAGGGAGGAGTCAGTATTTACATAGAGGCAAGTCGAGGGAGGAGTCAGTATTTACATAGAGGCAAGTCGAGGGAGGAGTCAGTATTTACATAGAGGCAAGTCGAGGGAGGAGTCAGTATTTACATAGAGGCAAGTCGAGGGAGGAGTCAGTATTTACATAGAGGCAAGTCGAGGGAAGAGTCAGTATTTACATAGAGGCAAGTCGAGGGAGGAGTCAGTATTTACATAGAGGCAAGTCGAGGGAAGAGTCAGTATTTACATAGAGGCAAGTCGAGGGAGGAGTCAGTATTTACATAGAGGCAAGTCGAGGGAAGAGTCAGTATTTACATAGAGGCAAGTCGAGGGAGGAGTCAGTATTTACATAGAGGCAAGTCGAGGGAGGAGTCAGTATTTACATAGAGGCAAGTCGAGGGAGGAGTCAGTATTTACATAGAGGCAAGTCGAGGGAGGAGTCTGTATTTACATAGAGGCAAGTCGAGGGAGGAGTCAGTATTTACATAGAGGCAAGTCGAGGGAGGAGTCAGTATTTACATAGAGGCAAGTCGAGGGAGGAGTCAGTATTTACATAGAGGCAAGTCGAGGGAGGAGTCTGTATTTACATAGAGGCAAGTCGAGGGAGGAGTCTATTTACATAGACGCGAGTCGAGGGAGGAGTCTGTATTTACATAGAGGCTAGTCGAGGGAGGAGTCTGTATTTACATAGGGCAAGTCAAGGGAGGAGTCTGTATTTACATGGGGGCAAGTAAAGGGAGGAGTCTGTATTTACATGGGGGCAAGTAAAGGGAGGAGTCTGTATTTACATGGAGGTGTTTCAAGGGAGGAGTCAGGTATTCATTCATTATTCAACCTATATAAATAAAGCTTGAATTGAAAAATGCATGTGCTCAAGTCCACGTCGTTTGGGACAAACACAGGTGTTTGTTGGATTCATGTGTACGCACGCTTGCATACATCTGGATTCATTTGTGCATTTGCTGTTCTCTAGATTTAATTGTACACCACATTTCAGCAGGAAATCCATGCAAGTCTTTGAACATGAGGTCCAGTTGTTTCGTTTTTTTAATTATTATTTTTGGAGTTATACCAAAACTGCTTAAAAAAAAGGAAAAAAAAAGAAAGAAAGAAAGTATGAACTCATCCAAAGGAAATAACTTTAAAAAAAAAACTTTAACTTTTTTTCCCACATTTAAAGAACATGACATCAAATTATAGTGACAGAAACAAATTATTAAACAAACCATATTGAACTGAAAAATGTAAACATTGCACAACACAAAAAGCCCAACTGAGCACCAGGGTGAAAAGCAAGAACCCAGCAGAAAAACCAATGTTAGATACAAGAAATTTCTAACGAAAAGAACACCAGGTACGGTAGTATGGTTTGATTAAGACCAGCTACAGTTCTAAAGGTTAGATTGGGTTCTCGTCAGAACTCATGAATCTCAAATGTTTTAGATCATTTTGAATGAATGAATGAATTTTCATTCTCTGTTAACAATGTTCCAAGTAAGGTTCCGGTTCTGAACATTGGAACTTATCCTTTCAGACCCCTTTCCCTCAGAGTGTGGGGTTTGTCAGTCTGAACATGTGCTGCTGGATTCCTGAACAAAGCATCAGATATGCTGCTGGACTTGAGCGACTTGCTGCAGGTACAGCCTGACCTATGGGTATCGCTTGACCAATGATCACGCCATGACCTCTGACCACCTTTTGACCCCTGACCATTTATTGATCCCTGACCACCTAATGACCCCTGACCACTCCATGCCCTCTTACCACCTCTTGACCCCTGGCCATCTCCTGATCCCTGACTACCTCCTGACCCCTGACCACCCCATGCCTGCATCACACACTTGCTCTTGTCAAGGGCAGACACATTCCCCCTCTTCTCTCTCCTCTGCTTTGCTTTGCTCTGTCCTGTCTGTGAAACTGCTTCAGAGCCTCTCTCTACAGATCTTCCGAACCGTAATTTTTACTATGGATCTGGTCAGCTGATCTTTCAACGCAATTGATCAAATTTTCTCGATGCAAAGACAAGCTTCAGGTGAGCCAACTTGCCCTGATGACACGCAATGTGTCATTGATTCCTGGGGCGATTGGAAGGTGATGTGTCTATCTATACTGTCCATTGAGGGTGTTGAAGACATATATAATTGGATTTATGATAACGGGTTTCCTGCTTTTTGAAATAATCTGGTTTCTGGTTTATCAACAAACAAGGAAATCGCCTGCAGCAAATTTGGCCCTGGTCAGGCTGCCTGCCTTATGTAAGTAAGTAAGTAAAGTAAGTAAACTTTATTTATATAGCACCTTTCACAGATATAAAATCACAAAGTGCTTTACAAAAGAAATACACATAATAAAATCATAATAAAATTATACTAAAATTATACACTCTTAAAACATGCTATACAAAAAGGTTACACATGATAAACTCTAAAACCAATAAGTACAATTAACCATAAGCCTGTTTAAAAAGATAAGTCTTAAGACTTCTCTTAAATGCATCAGTCGACTCGGAGCCGCGCATTGTTAGAGGGTGTATGTGATGGTTTGCTTTGTGCCTTAAACACCCAGGCTCAATTGATGTACGTATTGATTCACTGGCAGGATGTATCAGATCTCAGGGAAAACTCTCAGGCATGGATCAGCGGTGTGCCCACTTAATTTGGACGTTTAAGATTTGTGAGGACCAGCAAAGACTCAAGACAGACACGAATTAGTAAAGTTCTGACTGTTCCCAAAACAAATGTTGCTGTATTTGGCTCCCCTGCTGGCCTTGACAGGCCTCTTTATCTCAATTCGCCTGGAGGCCCTGTAAATTTTATGCTCTGCCCCCTCCCCTCTTACCGAGGACGTCTGCGGACCTATCAGAGGGACCCGGCTTGGTTGACACGGCTTTGCAACATTGCGTGGACATTGGGGGCAGTGCCTCTGGATTGGCAGACTGGGGTGTTGGTTCCCCTCTTCAAAAAAGGGACCGGCAGGTGTGCTCCAATTACAGGGGCATCACTCTCCTTTGCCTCTCTAGCCGTTTACGCATTGGCCGGCCCTCCCCGGCTCTCCCAGCTTCTAACCCGGGTTCGGCGTCTTCGCATTTACCTTTTCCGCCCGGGATCCACCCTTGTTCTGGAACCATCTTCACCGTGGTTCTTATCGGGCCGAGCCCGACAGGGCTAGTTTCAGCTCTCATTTGATTCGTTGTTTGCAGCAGGGGCGGGACTCATTCAAACAACCTCAGCGCGAGGGTTGAATTTCATTCAAATTTAACTACAGAAACGAGAAACCCCTAAAACAATTGTTAGCTGAATTAGTGTTTCTGAGTTAAATTTTTGTTAATAACTGATCACAAATCAGCTTATGTTACAACGTAAATAACACGAAGCGCACACCCATTTCCGCCTTTCAGCGCGACCTGAATGTCATTAAACAGCATTAAACAATAACTAATATTGTCTAACTGTTGCGCGCAGCCAGGGTTTTAAAATATAACGAATAATCTCTAACTTTTACGTGCAGCTAAAATGTCAGGAGGAGTGATTGCTATATGGGCAAGTTGGACACCTGAAAATTCAGTCTGTTCGGATAGCTCAACGAGTTAATGCGTTATCGTTTTGACCGGGAGAAGTGGGTTCGCTTCCAGCCTGGGACAAAGTTATTTTACTTTTTTTTTCTTTATTCACATTTTCTTTTAAATAAAAAGGAGTTTGTTTGGTTAACAAACTCCTTTTTATTTAAAAGAAAATGTGAATAAAGAGAAAAAAAAAGTAAAATAACTTTGTCCCAGGCTGGAAGCGAACCCACTTCTCCCGGTCAAAACGATAACGCATTAACTCGTTGAGCTATCCGAACAGACTGAATTTTCAGGTGTCCAACTTGCCCATATAGCAATCACTCCTCCTGACATTTTAGCTGCACGTAAAAGTTAGAGATTATTCGTTATATTTTAAAACCCTGGCTGCGCGCAACAGTTAGACAATATTAGTTATTGTTTAATGCTGTTTAATGACATTCAGGTCGCGCTGAAAGGCGGAAATGGGTGTGCGCTTCGTGTTATTTACGTTGTAACATAAGCTGATTTGTGATCAGTTATTAACAAAAATTAAACGCAGAAACACTAATATATATATATCCAGCTAACAATTTTTTTTTTGCCGAGTCTCCTCTCTTAAAACACGAACACTCCACCCACGTGAAGAGACCACCCCACCCACTTCCAGAGAACTGCCCACCCACTTCAAGGCGGCTTTGCGGCAAATGCGTAATGAACGCGGGTGGCCCAGAGCCACCCAGGGGAGCCCCGGGCCACTGAGGGCTGGCCAATGCGAAAACGGCTTCTGTAAGGTCTATTCAGGGGTACTGAAGAAGTGAGTCCAATTGTTGGTTGAACCTCAGATCCAGGAGGAAAAATGTGGGTTCTGTCATGGCCGTGGAACACTGAACCAGCTCTTTACCCTCACTACGGTCTCCAAGAGGTCATGGGAGTTTGCCTATCCAGTCTACATGTGTTTTGGCTCTCAAATGTATGTGTTTTGATAATTATGTAGGGTACTGTGTTAGGATAGGCTAAGTGCTTGGTAAAATACAGTCTGTACGTATAAGGTGCAGTTTGGACGTATGTTTCGAGTTACGTCGAAATTCGAGTTACGGAGCGTCGGAACGGAACTCCATCGTAACTCGACGACTACCTGTATCGAGTTCTTTCCTGCCTGTGAAATCTTGACATGGGGAGCAGTGTATTTACAGTCACTGCATCAGAACACCAGTTGTTGTTCACATGCGGATGTTGGATGTGGTCTATCATGGTGCACTAAGATTCATAACTGGTTGTGATTATCGTACCCACCACTGCACCCTGTATTCACTGGTTAACTGGACATCATTAACCTCACGCAGACTCTTCCACTGGTACATTTTCATCTTTAAATCACTTCTTGGTCTGCTGCCCTCATACATCTCCTCCTACATGTCTTTGCGTGAGTGCAGCTACAGTGTGCGCTCTCAGGACATGATTACCTGCAGTGTTCCGTCAGTGAGGACTGAACTTGGAAAAAGGGCCTTCTCCTACTCTGCTCCTGCTTCATGGAATATCTTACAAAAAGATCTGAAGCTCTCGACCTTGACTTCTCTAAATGGTTTTCAGAATCTGTTGGAATCCTGGCAAAAACCAATGCAGATTTGTTCCTGTCTTTGATTTTATACGTCTACCTTATAATGTTTTGCTAGTTTTTTGATACTTTGTTAAAAAAAAGAAAAAAAAAATCTTTTGTTTTTTTCTCTCTTTTTGTTTTCTATTGTTTATTGTTTGTTTGTTTATTGTTTAATGAAATTCTATCACTGCTGTTCATTGTTCTTTAGTTTTAGCAGGTCGCTTTCGTAAATGAGCCCATGAGGTTCAAAAGATTTACCTGACTAAATAAAGGTTGAATGAATGAAAAAAAATACAGAGCCCCCATCCCCTGGTCTTACCAGAGTCCATTGTCCTGTCATGTCAGAGATTCTTTATTGTCGTTCCACCACATGTGGTACATGTGGTGGAACGAAATTATATACACAGGGTTCCAGTTAAGGGCAGCACATTGGTGCAACTGGTAGAGCTGCTGCCTCTCAGCGAGCAGGTCCCTGGTTCAAATCCTGGTCCGGGGACCTTTCTGGGTGGAGTTTGCATGTTCTCTCCGTGCATGCATGGGTTTTCTTTGGTTACTCCGGTTTCCTACCACAGACCAAAAACATGCATGTTAGACTGATGGTAACTCTGAATTGTCCCTAGGTGTGAGTGAGAGAGTGAATGATTGTCTTGTTTGTCCATCACAAAGACACATCTTTGTGATGGACTGGAGACCTGTCCAGGGTGTCCTCCGCCCCTCGCACAGTGATTGCTGGACATCGGCACCGGCGACCCCCATGACCCAAAATGGAAGAAGCGGGTAAAAGATAATGGATGGATGGATGAAGGGTCCCAGTTACATCCAACAATAAAATGTAAAAGAAAAACAGCAATAAGATCTAAAATATGAACTAAGAAAAACATCAACTAAAAATATGCTAAGCACTAATAGCATAAAAACAATACGTCACTGTACATTGTAGCTTGCAAGCTTGATAGCAGAGTCTGTAATGAGTGAATGGAGCCAGATTTATGTTATCACCAGAATGCAGACATTTTTCGCTATATTGTTTGTTGCTAGCCATAGTCACAGTTAGCCCATTTTATTGGTGAGGGATCTTGTGTTTGCATGAAAAAGACTGGGAAGCGGTGGTTTATGTGGCTGCCTTCTTAATTTTACAAGTGTTGTGAGCCGAAAAAAGAAACAATAAACACGGAGAATAAATGTGATTTACAATAATAATATTTATTTTAACATAAACAAGGGGTTTCCCTTTAAACCTTTATCCATATGCGGTTAACCAAATAACATTCAACCCGAATTTGAAACACCACTTAAGGCGTACAAACCCGCATAACACTACAACCGCTCATTGCAACCCATATAATGGGTCTAAGACACCAACGGTAACAATCCAAACAGGATCGGATTTCAGGTTTAAAGTTAACAGCACAGAATATTAATTCTTTAGGAAGTGACCCAAGATATTTAAAGCTGTTAGCCGCCCTCATGCACTAAAGAGAGAGAGAAAAAAATACAATAAAAAAACTGGGCAGACCAACAAAAGAAAAAACTCTAAGAAGGACAGCAGGTGACAGTGATCAACTGTAGAAACACAAGACACAAATTTACTAAATACAAAACTTTAATCAAGTCAGTCTCTTAAAACAATTAAAAAATCACTGCGCACCTGCGGTGTCTAATAAGCCAACACCCAGTCATGGCAAATCCAGAACAGCACAGACAAGTGTGGCCCTACCAGACAAAAATAAAGAACAAACAAAACCACATAATACAATTTAAAACCCAGAAACCTGCAAGCCTACCTGTGGCGTCGAACTACCCCACACCCAGGTAGTCCTGCTTCAATCTCCTCTTTAAAACTGTGTGGTCCTGTTGTAAAAATATCACACATCAGAATAAAAATCAACTACAGTATTTGCTCACTGCAGAGTGAGCACCCATCATAATCATAATACTGTTTACATTCTCTGTTTACATTTATTAATACTGTTTACTTTTATTACTACTGCTTACATGTAACTACTACTGTTTACATTTACACTACTCTAATATCTACACCACTGCTGATACATATACAATGTGCTCTGAACGGTCTTATTTAGGGATGCCCAATGTGCCTTACTGCATATGCCACTTTTTGCCTCTATAACAACATCAACTACTACCTCATACATATACTGTGTACATTAACTCATACGCTGCTTTGCCACTTTGCAAATGTCAATGCTAGAAACCTTTAGTTTATTTTAGTTATACTTTTTATACTCTTTTTTTTATACTAGTATGCAAAAACTCAGGACAGTATTATGTTCATTAAATGTTTAATGTTTTAGTTTTAGAGTTGGTGTAAATTTTCATACTCTTATTCCACTATGCAAAAAACTCAGGACAGTGTTAGTTTTACTATTTTATGCTTATGTCAATTATTATATGTTTCAGTGTTTCAATGTTTAGATGTTTACTGTTGCACCGAGGGACTGAGAGAAACGCAATTTCGGTCCTGTGTATGTCCTGTACAGTACATATTGCAGATCTGACAATAAAGTTGACTTTGACTTTGACTTTTGACCCTGAGGCTCTTTGCATCGTGGCTGGAGACTTTAATCACGTGAATTTTAAAGGACTGTCTTCCAAACTTCAATCAACATGTAACCATAGCAACACATGGAAACAACACCCTGGACCGTGTTTACACAAACGTAAAACATGCATACAAAGCCAAACACCGCCCTCACTTAGGATTATCTGACCATATCTCAATTTTCCTGGCTCCAGCTCATCTGCCCCCGCTGAGACGCTCCAGACCGGTACAAAAGAAAGTTAAATGTTGGATCCAGGACAGTGGCCCCATACTGAGAGATTGTTTTGAAAGAACAGACTGGCAGGTTTTCAGAGAAGCTGCTGAAAACGGAGGATTGCTTGATCTTGACCAGTACACATCCTCAGTACTGGGGTACATTAGTACATGTACTGTACTGACAACGTCTCCATCACAGAACAAAAGTACTGGTATGTTAAATGCTACCCCAACACAAAACCTTGGCTGAATGCAGAGGTTCGCACCTTGCTGGCAGCCAGGAACACTGCCTTCAAGTCTGGTACCTCAGAGGAGCTGAGAAGGACTAGGATAGAGCTGGTTGCTGGTATTAAGAGGACCAAGGCCACATATGCACAGAGTATCAAGGGTCAGTTCACCTCACAAGACCCACGGAGCATGTGGAAGGGCATTAAATGCATAACAGATTATAAAGGCAGGAGTGAACAATGCCCCAAAGACCCATCTCTGCCTGATGCCCTCAACAAGTTTTATGCACGCTTTGAACACCCAAACAGACCACCCAGCACCAGACTCACCTCACCATTGGACAAAGATCATCTCAGCGTGACCGCAGCTGAAGTAAGGAGTACTTTCAGGAGGATCAACCCTCACAAAGCAACCGGACCAGACAACATACCCGGGAAAGTGCTGAAAGAATGTGCAGATCAGCTCTGTCATGTGCTGACCGACATCTCACTTGCCCTGGAGACAGTTTTCACCTGCCTAAAGATCCACCACCATCATCCCAGTCCCGAAAAGCGCCACAATGACTAGTCTGAATGACTATCACCCCGATAGTCGTGAAATGCTTAGAAAAACTGGTCATGACCCACATCAAAACATCCATCAACATCAACGTGGACCCTCATCAGTATGCATACTGCGAAAACCAATCAACAGAGGACGCCATCTCCTCTGTGGTCCACACTGCTCTCACCCACCTGGAACAGAAGGACTCATACGTCCGTCTGCTTGTGGACTTCACATCTGCCTTCAACACCATGATCCCCCAAACTCTGATGGACAAACTATCCACACTTGGACTAAGTCCCTCCATTTGTAACTGGGTCCTGGACTTTTTAACAAACAGACCACAGTCAGTGAAGATCCACAACTTCTCCTCCTCCACCATAACCCTCAGCACTGGCTCTCCTCAAGGATGTGTGCTGAGCCCTCTCCTGTTCACTCTGCTCACATATGATTGTGCAGCCACCCATCCAGGCTGTCATATTGTTAAGTTTGCAGATGATACAGCAGTGGTGGGATGCATCACAAACAATGATGAGTCCAGCTACAGACAGGAGGTGGAACATCTGGAGAGCTGGTGCAGGAAGAACAACCTTCACATCATGTGAAGAAGATGAAGGAGATGATTGTGGACTTCAGAAGGAACAAACACACCCACACCCTACTGAACATAAGAGGATCTGCGGTGGAGGTGGTCTCCAGCTACAAATACTTGGGTGTACACATGAACAACAACCTCAGCTGGAGCAACAACACCACCAGCCTGATCAAGAAAGGTCATCAGAGACTCTACTTCCTCAGACGGCTGAGACGAGCTGGTCTGAGCAGCCCAGTCCTCACCTCCTTCTACAGGTGTGCAGTGGAGAGCATCCTGTGCTCCAGCATCAACGTGTGGCATGGAGGCTGCACAGTTGCAGAGAGGAAAGCTCTACAGAGAGTGGTGAAGGCTGCACAGAAGATGTTGGAGTCAGTCTCCCCACCATCACAGACATCTACACCTCCAGATGCAGGAAGAGAGCCACCTGCATCATGAAAGACCCCACTCACCCAGCACACTCACTCTTTGCCCCACTCCCCTCAGGACGGAGGTTGAGGAGCATCAAGTGTAGAACCACTAGACTGAGGAACAGCTTCTACCCTGAGGCTGTTAGACTCATGAATAAATAAATAATAAGAATAATCACTGTGAAATATCACATCATGCTGATGCTGATCTGTTTTCTTGTTGCTGTGTTCATCTGTGACCATCTGCTCATAAAGACTCATGTTCGTGCTGCTGTTTATAATGATGTTTTTCTATGATATTAATGCTTAGTATTTTTTTGTTGTTGATGTTTTTCTTAGTTCATATCCTAGATGTTATTACTGTTTTTCTCTTACATTTTATTGTTGGATGTAACTGGGACCCTGTGTACATAATCTCGTTTCATCACATGCACCACATGTGGTGCAAATGACAATAAAGGCTCTCTGACTTTGACTCTAAAAACAATCAATACTTTTGAAAACACCCTGATGCTGCTCAATAATCCAGTTAGAAAAATCTAAAAAAGCTAAGTCTGGTCCACTGGACGTTCAAAAAACAAAACAAAAAACTGTAGAAACTTTTTAAAACAAACCTCCAAACCTACCACAAGCACCTGCACCACAGCATGTGACCCAACACTCACCTGTAGGAAACTGCACCCTGTCATCAACTCTGACAACTTCCCTCTTATAGAGGCTTACATCATAGGGAAGTTGTGACACCCTGTGGCGACACCCTGTGGTGACACTCTGTGGTGACACCCTGTGGTGACACCCTGTGGTGACACCCTGTGGTGACACTCTGTGGTGACACCCTGTGGTGACACCCTGTGGTGACACCCTATGGTGACACTCTGTGGTGACACCCTGTGGTGACACCCTGTGGTGACACTCTGGGATGACACCCTGTGGTGACACCCTGTGGTGACACTCTGTGGTGACACCCTGTGGTGACACCCTGTGGTGACACTCTGGGATGACACCCTGTGGTGACACCCTGTGGTGACACTCTGTGGTGACACCCTGTGGTGACACCCTGTGGCGACACCCTGTGGTGACACCCTGTGGTGACACTCTGTGGTGACACCCTGTGGTGACACCCTGTGGTGACACCCTGTGGTGACACTCTGTGGTGACACCCTGTGGTGACACCCTGTGGCGACACCCTGTGGTGACACCCTGTGGTGACACTCTGTGGTGACACCCTGTGGCGACACCCTGTGGTGACACCCTGTGGCGACACCCTGTGGTGACACTCTGTGGTGACACCCTGTGGCGACACCCTGTGGTGACACCCTGTGGTGACACCCTGTGGTGACACCCTGTGGTGACACCCTGTGGCGACACCCTGTGGTGACACCCTGTGGCGACACCCTGTGGTGACACCCTGTGACGACACCCTGTGGCGACACCCTGTGGCGACACCCTGTGGCGACACCCTGTGGCGACACCCTGTGGCGACACCCTGTGGCGACACCCTGTGGTGACACTCTGTGGTGACACCCTGTGGTGACACTCTGTGGTGACACCTTGTGGCGACACCCTGTGGCGACACCCTGTGGCGACACCCTGTGGCGACACCCTGTGGTGACACTCTGTGGTGACACCCTGTGGTGACACTCTGTGGTGACACCCTGTGGCGACACTCTGTGGTGACACCCTGTGGTGACACCCTGTGGTGACACTCTGTGGTGACACCCTGTGGTGACACTCTGTGGTGACACCCTGTGGTGACACCCTGTGGTGACACCCTGTGGTGACACTCTGTGGTGACACCCTGTGGCGACACCCTGTGGTGACACCCTGTGGCGACACCCTGTGGTGACACCCTGTGGTGACACTCTGTGGTGACACCCTGTGGCGACACCCTGTGGTGACACCCTGTGGCGACACCCTGTGGTGACACTCTGTGGCGACACCCTGTGGTGACACCCTGTGGCGACACCCTGTGGTGACTAGGGGTGGGCGATACTGAGAATTTTGGAATCGATCCGATACCAAGTAAATACTGTGCTAGAATCGCATACTTCGATACCGATTCCGATACTTGGGGGCGCTGTTGAGCCGCACAAAATTATAACACTGCCAACAACACAAAAACAATGATAAGAAAACAACTTCTATTGCACAGATGTTTTAATGTCAAATAAAAATGCTCTATCAACTAGCTGCAGCAGCAGTATAAAAAATTGAACAGTGTGAGTAACAAAATATTTGCCCATCACCTCTTTTACAACACACAGTTGTTTAAATAAAAGTCACCAGTGCAAAATAACAAAAAAGCAGCAATGTTACAAAAACATAACACTGTCAAAATCACAAAAACAGTGATAAGAAAACAACTTCTATTGCACAGATGTTTTTTGAAAAAAAAAAAAAAAAAGTCAGTGTTGCAAATAATGTGTAAGGAGCCCTTTGGGCTCTATTTACATGTTGGAAATGACTTAAAGGTTTTTGTTCAGGAACAGTAACATGTTTACATTTTTCCCTTTAATTGCACTTCTTCTCTGTGTCACTAACTGTCCTGCCTTAGAGAAAATCCTTTCTGCAGGTACAGATGTTGCAGGCAAAGGACAGTATCGATTCCACAGCGCTAGTATCGATTCGATACCAAGTACCACCTTGGTATCGATAGTATCGATACTAGAATCGATACGCCCACCCCTAGTGGTGACACCCTGTGGCGACACCCTGTGGTGACACTCTGTGGTGACACCCTGTGGTGACACCCTGTGGTGACACCCTGTGGTGACACCCTGTGGCGACACCCTGTGGTGACACCCTGTGGTGACACCCTGTGGTGACACCCTGTGGTGACACCCTGTGGTGACACCCTGTGGTGACACCCTGTGGTGACACCCTGTGGTGACACTCTGTGGTGACACCCTGTGGTGACACTCTGTGGTGACACCCTGTGGCGACACCCTGTGGCGACACTCTGTGGTGACACCCTGTGGTGACACTCTGTGGCGACACCCTGTGGTGACACTCTGTGGCGACACCCTGTGGCGACACTCTGTGGCGACACCCTGTGGTGACACTCTGTGGCGACACCCTGTGGTGACACTCTGTGGCGACACCCTGTGGTGACACCCTGTGGTGACACCATGTGGCGACACCCTGTGGCGACACCCTGTGGTGACACCCTGTGGTGACACCCTGTGGTGACACCCTGTGGTGACACTCTGTGGTGACACCCTGTGGTGACACTCTGTGGTGACACCCTGTGGCGACACCCTGTGGCGACACTCTGTGGTGACACCCTGTGGTGACACTCTGTGGGGACACCCTGTGGTGACACTCTGTGGCGACACCCTGTGGCGACACTCTGTGGCGACACCCTGTGGTGACACTCTGTGGCGACACCCTGTGGTGACACTCTGTGGCGACACCCTGTGGTGACACCCTGTGGTGACACCCTGTGGTGACACCCTGTGGTGACACCTGTGGTGACACCCTGTGGTGACACCCTGTGGTGACACCCTGTGGTGACACTCTGTGGTGACACCCTGTGGTGACACCCTGTGGTGACACCCTGTGGTGACACTCTGTGGCGACACCCTGTGGCGACACTCTGTGGCGACACCCTGTGGTGACACTCTGTGGCGACACCCTGTGGTGACACCCTGTGGTGACACTCTGTGGTGACACCCTGTGGTGACACCTGTTACACAAGCCAGCCATCCAGCCCCACTTGTTTTCTCTCTCTGCACCTCCTTCACCTTCCTGCAGGGGTCACACACCACGTCGGTGATACAGCCACACACACGTTGTAATCCAAAGAAAGAAATAACGTCCAGGAAAGCGCTGAGCAGCTGCGATGCTGTGCGCTGCCATCTTTGCCATCTTGTCTTGTCTCTTGACCCCAGACCACCTTCTGACACCTGAACATCTGAATCCTGCCCTCTAACTAGATCCTGACTACCACCCAACGACGGATCCTAGACCAGCTCTTAACCTTTGACCTCTGACTCATCCAATTTGTTTTCTGTTTCTAGGTGAACGTTTTCATTCTGGGAAAAACATTCCTATTGCTGGCGAGGGAGCTCTGCATCAACGCTCCTGCCATCGGTGAGACTTTCTATCTGAGTTCTGGTGTAGATTAGATTGACCCTTTAACAGTTATTTGCCTGATATGATCATGTGACCTCTGACCCTCAAACTGGTGATTAAAAAAAATCATCCAATACTGAATTTATGAAGTTTTCAGGGTCAAGACCAGATTTGTTTTTTTGTATTGGGGTGATGGCTGCCAACTGGAGACTGGAACAGATCCAGAAATAAGTGATGAGTTGATGATTCTTGTGATGAGAAAAGAGACAACTTTTAATGAGAGGAGAGTGAATGCTATCCAAAGAGCAGGAGACTGGAGTGAAGTGTGAGAGCTGCTGAATGGAGCTGGAGGTGGATTTGGAGGAGCTTTGTGAGCAGAGACGACATCAAGGGAACGATCACTGTTATCAATTTAGGTCTGAAAGAAAGACTGAAAACTATTGCATGTGGTGATGTTAAAAGATGAGGAAATGTTGTTATTGGGCTTTAAAAGTGTGTTGATAGTTGAGAAAAGTGATTTGGGGTTATTGGAGCCAGAGTGGATGAGATTGGAGTACCGGTAGTAATTTGACCGGGCAGAGTTTAGTGCATCCTAGTATTTCTATATATAGTTTTTGTATATTTGGAGATGGACAGTTAGACCCAATTTCTTCTACAGCCTCTCAAGTTGACACGTGATTTCATTTTATGGAGCTCAGAGGTGTACGGGGGGCAGTGTGGGTGAAGGAGACAGTTTTGGTTTTAATAGAGGCCAGGGGTCTGCAACCTTTACCATCAAAAGAGCCATTTCTGTCCTTTGTTCACTAAATTAAACATTTCCGGAGCCACAAAACCTGTTACAACTGGGATTCTCAACTGGTGGCCCACAGACCACTTTAAGTTGGTTGGAGGGCACTTTTCTGAACAGTAGGGTTGTTGGGTAGGGTACCGTAGTTTTCTGGCCATTGTAAAGCTGAAAATATCTAATGATTTGTGGATATTTTTAGATTTTAAGACAAAGACAAGATTTTTGTAAAAAAAAGGAAAAATAATATGTTCTTTCACAATTAAAAATAAATGTAAAAAATAATGAACTATGCAGGCCAAGGTAAATTGTTTTAATAGACCTTTTACCAGTTGACGTCATCGCGCATGCGCACTCGCATTTTTCCAGAATTTTCCGGAAGTTGGGGGATGACGCGTCAATACTACTCTAGTGTTTTCATCACTGGCAACAGTCGCGGTGGGGAAATATGACTTTTATTGTGTTTATAATTGTTCCAGGCAACGTAAACGAGTAAAAGAAAAAGGTGAGACTTGTTCGTTTTACCAAGTCCCTCTAGGAAAGTCGAGTATAGTGACTAAAAGAAGGAAGATGTGGCTTCAAGCGCTTCGCCGGCAGGACTTCACCCCGACACAAAGCAGCAACGTGTGTAATCGTCATTTTTTTATCTGGCATGGCCATTAATGATCCAAGCTCCGTGGATTACGTTCCAACATTACATCTTGGATATGGGAAACAGACAAAACAGAGAACAACCTCCCGCAGCAGAATGCGACTGGACAGTTGCTAAGCTAGCAGCTAGCTAGGTCTACTACGAGACCTCGCTGTTCCTCAGTCCACTGCCTGTGTTGAAGTTTCAACCTGTTTCAACCTGCGACATGCAAGGAGATTCTTCCTTCAACCCCCTGAAGAAATAACAGGTGAGTAAAATGCCAAACATGCAGCTCTATAAAAATGAACAGACCACTGCACTGTTAGCCTGTAATCATTTGAACTCTTTCTGCGTTGAAAAAATATACAGTATAGTTTCCACAAGACAAACATGTTTTATTAACATTATTTGAGGTGTAACAGCACTGCATCTTTAAAAACATTTCTGCCATTTCTCTGTTTCTGTAAGTTATTCGCACAGTTTTGCTGGGAGCATCGGTTACATGCAGTCACAGAAAAAAAAAGCAATCCTGTCATCAATGTGTATAAGCATACAGTTTAACTATACACAAGACTGTTTTGTTTATTGTCAAATATGAATTAATACTTTGTTTTACAGCAGCAACTGGCCAACAACTCGTTGCTGACAAAGGGTTTGATGTCAAGTCAGAGGTGGAAAAAGGGAAGCTAGTCTGAACCTGCCCACCTTTCTGCATCCAGGACACAAGCAGTTCACTGAGGAAGAGGTATGTATTGTACAAGGAGTGTTGTGGCCTTATCATTTATGAGATTGTCTTGTATTGTTTCTTTTGTAAAAAAAATGAACAAATTTAATAAACATAAACATAAACAAGTGCAATAAAGTAAAAATATCTTTGTAAGTACAGGTGTTTCCGGCAGCGTCTAACTGGCCCGGCGGGGCACAAAGATTCACTTGCCCGCTGGGCCGACTCACATTTATGGACCTGTCAGGCCTGTCATGATCCAAATATATATATTTTAAATAAATTCTGTCAACCGTAACATCACATTGGTTGAAGTTTTTGAAGGACATCACGCTAATCCAATGAAAACTCACAGCACTCCTTAGCTGGCTCAGTCATTCCCTCCCCAATTAGACCAAATTTATATACTGTATTCAAATCCATGTTTATTACAGTGATTGATTAATGAAATAGTCCACACATCCCAAAACAGACATTGATTGTAGTACATTCAATTTAGAAATGAACACACCAACCTTTAAATATGTTTGTTTATTAAATTTGTTCTTTTTTTTTTTACAAAAGAAACAATACAAGACAATCCCATAAATGATAATGTACAAAATATAAAAAAATGAAAGGTAGCACAAAGAAGAATAAATCTTATTATATCTGCCCCTTTTTTCCAACAATCAGATTAAACAATAATAATCTTCAACCAACAGTACAAAATGACTAACTCTTTCTAATTTTCTAACTAATACAAATATAAAGCAACTGTGCTCTAATTTGACTTTTAGTGAAGTGGAACTTTTGTTTAGTTAACATTTTTAATCTGTTAATATACAAATGCTGTTTTAGTCACATTTTAGGATTTTAATGACAGCACCAGAACCCCATCAACATTAAACTGTCTAAAGTCTCCAAGTTGTCAGAGAAGGCATCATTAAAAAAAAAAATTAGCAGGTTACTTTCTGTCCTTTAACAAGTGAAATGACAAACACAAACACATCTTCTGGTATGTGTTGTTTCTGTTTGTGACTTATATAAATAATGTGTGTGCAGTGAACCATTCTTCACTGCATGACTGTTTGCGTGTATCTGCCTCAATTAAATCTGATTGTGCTTGTGAGACATTTAAAGATGTTTTGAACTTCTGGCAGGTCTCTCTGATGGCGTGGAGACTGGACAGGGCCCGCGGCCGTCAGCTACTTCATCTGCCGGAGGGTCTGGATCGAGAAACCACAGCCAGGGGCTTTGAGCATACCTCAAAAGAAAAAAACATGAAGTTTTAAATTCTAGACAAAATAAAGGAATTAAAGAAACATACAGATAAGCGTTAGTGGTTTTTAATGTTTACTACTACAGCCTGTCAAGAATGGCTCCACGCTCAAAATGTTCTTGTGAAGACCAGCCAGCAGTGATGGTGGGCTCATTCCGGTCATCAGGATGTCGTGGGTCAAAACGCAGGCTGTCCAGCGTTCTCCTGGAAAACTTCTCGATGCCTTAAATGACACCAACATGAAAAATGTGGTTTATATCAAACACATATCCGCAAATCTGTTTGTAGAAGTGTTTTGTTGTTTAAAAAAAAAATGTCCAAAAACTATTCCAGATCTTACAATTGTAGAAAACGTTTAAAACCGTGCATATGTCATTGCATTTATTTCTTATCTTGTGCCACTAGAAAACAATTAACAATAATTAACACAATACAATAAACCCTGATGCATGCTCAATAATCCAGGTAGAAAAATCTAAAAAAGCTAAGTCTGGTCCTCTGGACACAATACAATAAACTACAATTGTACAATGTTGAATAGCTTTTTGACTGGAATAAGACAAAATAAGTGATATTGTATTATTCCAGTTGTTGGTGAAGTTTGACTAAAAGTCACCTTTCTGGGTATTTGTGTTATAAGCATAATATGAAATTTCTGGAGGAACACTGATTAAACTCACTTTAAAACTTGCAGCTCATCCAAGTAGCAGGTGCAGTTCGTTTTGTGGCTGTCTCTTCCATGTACAACTGGGTGCAGGTTGGTTTAGAATGTATTTCCAGCATGGTTGCAGCCACCTCCTTGTCTGCAAAAACAAACAAAATATACAACAATATTGTATGTGTCATTATGGAATTCACATGCAAAATATATTGTTTGTAATATATTTAAGATTTTCACACATTTTACGTCTAATAAAGTGTAAGCTGTATAAACAGTGTGTCAAAAGTGTAATAGTAAATACGTTGTCAAAGATAATTAAAATTTCCCAGGAAAGCTAAAAAATGTATCTCTTGGGATAGTTCTTATTTTTCACATCACAACATCACCAATTGTCTCAGGTTGTATTTAAGACATAGTTCACAGAAATCAAATAAGAAATAAGGACGCTGTGAACATTTGTGTGACTGACTCAAACGTCATGTTTTTGTTTACATACTGTGCTAATACTGACGGCTCTTATGAAGACATGGCACTAGTTATAGCAGCTAACAGAAGATGTTGAACCTGTAACAATAACCAAATCTGTCTAAATATTCATTCATTCATTTCATTCAACCTTTATTTAGTCAGGTAAATCTTTTGAACCTCATGGGCTCATTTACGAAAGCGACCTGCTAAAACTAAAGAACAATGAACAGCAGTGATAGAATTTCATTAAACAATAAACAAACAAACAATAAACAATAGAAAACAAAAAGAGAGAAAAAAACAAAAGATTTTTTTTTTTTTTTTTTAACAAAGTATCAAAAAACTAGCAAAACATTATAAGGTAGACGTATAAAATCAAAGACAGGAACAAATCTGCATTGGTTTTTGCCAGGATTCCAACAGATTCTGAAAACCATTTAGAGAAGTCAAGGTCGAGAGCTTCAGATCTTTTTGTAAGATATTCCATGAAGCAGGAGCAGAGTAGGAGAAGGCCCTTTTTCCAAGTTCAGTCCTCACTGACGGAACACTGCAGGTAATCATGTCCTGAGAGCGCACACTGTAGCTGCACTCACGCAAAGACATGTAGGAGGAGATGTATGAGGGCAGCAGACCAAGAAGTGATTTAAAGATGAAAATGTACCAGTGGAAGAGTCTGCGTGAGGTTAATGATGTCCAGTTAACCAGTGAATACAGGGTGCAGTGGTGGGTACGATAATCACAACCAGTTATGAATCTTAGTGCACCATGATAGACAACATCCAACATCTGCAGGGTGCTTGTAGGAGCATTCATGTAGAGAATGTCACCGTAATCAATGGAGGGAAGGAAAGTCACAGATACAAGGCGTTTCCTAACATTCAGTGATAGACATGATCTGTTTCTGAAAAAGAAACCCAGTTTAACTTTCAGTTTCTTCACTAGGTTTTCCACGTGGAGTTTAAAAGAGAGATGTGAATCGATCAGGATACCCAGATATTTATAGGAATCAACAAACTCAATAGGGACACCATTTGAAGAAAAAATCAGAGGAGGATCTGCTGGAACCGCCTTCCTATTTGAAAAAAACATCCCTTTTGTTTTATCAGCATTTAGGACAAGTTTGAGACGGAACAAATCTGACTGGATGATGTCAAAAGCGGATTGTAGTAACTGGAAAGCCTTAGCTACTGTTTTAGCTCGGCAATAAACAACTGTATCATCAGCATAGAAATGTAAGGATGCATCAGGGATGCAGTGACCTACATTAGCTATGTAGATTGTAAAGAGAGTTGGTCCTAAAACTGAGCCTTGTGGTACACCATTTTTAACTGTTAAATAGCTGGAAGAAGTACCGTTATGTTGAACACATTGCCTCCGATTGGAAAGATAGTTAGAAAACCAACCGATGGTGTGATCAGAGAAACCGATTTCTGAGAGCTTATGACACAGGATGTTATGATCCACAGTGTCAAAAGCTTTAGACAGGTCTAAGAAAAGTGCAGCACAATAGTCCTTAGCATCCAATGCTTCAACAACATCATTCAGAACCTTCAGAGAAGCAGTTGTTGTGCTGTGTTTTTTCCTGAAACCAGATTGATGGAGAGTATATCAGAAGTATTAGCGTGAGAAATGTAAAACATTTATTTCTGACGCTTGGATATACAGGTTGTTGACAACAACACACAACAACTCACCCTGCTGGACATTCGCAAAAAGCCTGAAGGATTTCCCCATTTTCCATCAGCGCACACAATCACCTCCTCTCGTATCGGCGGCACAATGTTCAGGCATTTTGACCAGTGGTTGTCAACAATTTTAAGAAAACAAGCTTCTAAATTACAACTCGCCATCAGTAAAGCTACTGGACTCCTTCCTAGTTACCCCCTCACATCCGGTTTAGAATCGGTGCGGCTTATTGCCGTCCAATCAGAACGCACGTTTCAGGCGAGCTTTGCGTGATGACGTCAACTGGTAAAAGGTCTATTGTGGAAAAATTAAGTATCCTACTTTGAATAAATAAAGTTAAAGTATGTTTTACTCCTTCTGTCAGTTCTAGTATTCACATATTAGCAAGGAAATGACAGAAAATCTAGCCATTTTTGTTGCTATAAGAACCAATAAAATTCAGTTTAAGGTTAGTTTTGATCAAAGCTTGAAAGAGCTGATGCAGAGGGACCAAAGAGCCGATGCAGAGGGACCAAAGAGCCGCATGTGGCTCCAGAGCCGCAGGTTGCAGACCCTTGGCGCTAGCTCATCAAGACAAGAGGAGAGAGTGCTGTTGTAAGAAGTGACCAGTTCTGAGGGGTTGTCAGTCAGTGGGGGAGGGGAGATTACCAGTTTGGTGGTGTCCAGAGCGGAAAGGGCAGAAGGGTTGATGGATCTGAAATTGCAGAAAAACTATTTCACGTTTTGTTTTGGGTACAGTAGGGAGGATGTTTATGTCAAATGTGATGGCAAGGTGGTCTGATATATGTACAAAGTAAGTCATGGCCAGAGAGGTTGTGGATGTGAGACCAGTGGAGCAGACTTAAATCCAGAAGATGACCTTGAGTGTGCGCAGGAAAGTTGACTTGCTGAGTGATGTTGAAACAGTTGACGAGAGACAGGAATTCAGCTGCAGGTTTGGAGTTTTTATTGTCAACATGCAAATTAAAGTCACCAAGCAGAAGGATGGATGATGAGATGACACTTATCTGAGTCAGAAAATCAGTGAGTTGTGAGGAAAAGGAGGCGTCAAGTTTAGAAGGGCAGTAGATTACAGCAGGGGAGAAGAACCAGACAGTTTGAAAGCAATGCTTTCAAATGATTTAAATTTAAGGAGAGTTATTGGAGTTATTTTGATATTCTTTTTATAGATCACTGCTGTACCACCACCCCACCCTTCTGAGTGGAGATTTTCAATGTAGATAAATCCAGGAGGTGTGGTCTGATGTAAGGAAAAGTAGTCCATGGGTTTGTGCCAGGTTTCGGTCAGACAGAGAAAAGTCATTCAAGATGAACGTTATATTAGCCAGAGATCTGGTTATATTAGCCAGAGATCTGGTTATATTAGCCAGAGATCTGGTTATATTAGCCAGAGATCTGCTATATTAGCCAGAGATGCCAGAGATCAGAGTCAGAGTCAGAGAGAATTTATTGTCATTTGCACCGCATGTAGTACATGTGTTGAAAACGAGATTATGTACACAGGGTCCCAGTTACATCCAACAACAAATGCAAGAGAAAAACAATAATAACATCTAGGATTAACTAAGAGAGACATCACATCAGCTAGTAATACACTAAGCCCTAATGTAGTAGAAAAACATCATTATAAACAGCAGCACGAACATGAGCAGATGGTCACAGATGAACGCAGCAACAAGAAACAGATCAGTACAGTATCAGTATGATGTGACATTTTGCAGTGTTTATTCTTATTATTTATTTATTCATGAGTCTGACAGCCTCAGGGTAGAAGCTGTTCCTCAGTCTAGTGCAGGGGTCACCAACGTGGTGCCCGCGGGCACCCGGGTGCCCCCAAGGACCATTTGAGGTGCCCCCGGACCTGTTCTAAAAATAGCACAACTCACTACTAAGCTGCATTTAAAATTTCATTTTATTCAGTTGTTATTCTTTTTTTGTATTTATATATATTTTAAAATGTCTATCTTAAAAATATGTTCTTAAAAATATGTTTATTATACATTTTTTTCAATTTACGCTTTGTTATTTCCGAAGAGTTTATCAAACTGGTGCCCTTTGTATGACTCTGTACCCACGAAGTAGCTCTCAGTTTCGAAAAGGTTGGTGACCCCTGGTCTAGTGGTTCTACATTTGATGCTCCTCAACCTCCGTCCTGAGGGGAGTGGGGCAAAGAGTGAGTGTGCTGGGTGAGTGAGGTCTTTCATGATGCAGGTGGCTCTTTTTCTGCATCTGGAGGTGTAAATGTCTGTGATGGTGGGGAGACTGACTCCAACAGACTTCTGTGCAGCCTTCACCACTCTCTGTAGAGCTTTCCTCTCTTCAACTGTGCAGCCTCCATGCCACACGTTGATGCTGGAGCACAGGATGCTCTCCACTGCACACCTGTAGAACGAGGTGAGGACTGGGCTTCTCAGACCAGCTCGTCTCAGCCGTCTGAGGAAGTAGAGTCTCTGATGACCTTTCTTGATCAGGCTGGTGGTGTTGTTGCTCCAGCTGAGGTTATCATTCATGTGTACACCCAGGTATTTGTAGCTGGAGACCACCTCCACCGCAGATCCACCTATATACAGTGGGGTGTGGGTGTGTTTGTTCCTTCTGAAGTCCACAATCATCTCCTTCGTCTTCTTCACATTCATGTGAAGGTTATTCTCTTTGCACCAGCTCTCCAGATGTTCCACCTCCTGTCTGTAGCTGGATTCATCATTATCTGTGATGCATCCCACCACAGCTGTATCATCTGCAAAGATCTGGTTATATTAGCCAGAGATCTGCTATATTAGCCAGAGATCTGGTTATATTAGCCAGAGATCTGGTTACATTAGCCAGAGATCTGGTTACATTAGCCAGAGATCTGGTTATATTAGCCAGAGATCTGGTTATATTAGCCAGAGATCTGGTTATATTAGCCAGAGATCTGGTTACATTAGCCAGAGATCTGGTTATATTAGCCAGAGATCTGGTTATATTAGCCAGAGATCTGGTTATATTAGCCAGAGATCTGGTTATATTAGCCAGAGATCTGGTTATATTAGCCAGAGATCTGGTTATATTAGCCAGAGATCTGGTTATATTAGCCAGAGATCTGGCTATATTAGCCAGAGATCTGGTTATATTAGCCAGAGATCTGGTTATATTAGCCAGAGATCTGGTTACATTAGCCAGAGATCTGGTTATATTAGCCAGAGATCTGGTTATATTAGCCAGAGATCTGGTTATATTAGCCAGAGATCTGGTTACATTAGCCAGAGATCTGGTTATATTAGCCAGAGATCTGGTTATATTAGCCAGAGATCTGGTTATATTAGCCAGAGATCTGGTTATATTAGCCAGAGATCTGGTTATATTAGCCAGAGATCTGGCTATATTAGCCAGAGATCTGGTTATATTAGCCAGAGATCTGGTTATATTAGCCAGAGATCTGGCTATATTAGCCAGAGATCTGGTTATATTAGCCAGAGATCTGGTTATATTAGCCAGAGATCTGGTTACATTAGCCAGAGATCTGGTTATATTAGCCAGAGATCTGGTTATATTAGCCAGAGATCTGGTTATATTAGCCAGAGATCTGGTTACATTAGCCAGAGATCTGGTTACATTAGCCAGAGATCTGGTTATATTAGCCAGAGATCTGGTTATATTAGCCAGAGATCTGGTTACATTAGCCAGAGATCTGGTTACATTAGCCAGAGATCTGGTTATATTAGCCAGAGATCTGGTTATATTAGCCAGAGATCTGGTTACATTAGCCAGAGATCTGGTTATATTAGCCAGAGATCTGGTTATATTAGCCAGAGATCTGGTTATATTAGCCAGAGATCTGGCTATATTAGCCAGAGATCTGGTTATATTAGCCAGAGATCTGGCTATATTAGCCAGAGATCTGGTTATATTAGCCAGAGATCTGGTTATATTAGCCAGAGATCTGGCTATATTAGCCAGAGATCTGGTTATATTAGCCAGAGATCTGGTTATATTAGCCAGAGATCTGGTTACATTAGCCAGAGATCTGGTTATATTAGCCAGAGATCTGGTTATATTAGCCAGAGATCTGGTTACATTAGCCAGAGATCTGGTTACATTAGCCAGAGATCTGGTTACATTAGCCAGAGATCTGGTTATATTAACCAGAGATCTGGTTATATTAGCCAGAGATCTGGCGTTTATCAAGGTCATCCTTGTAGGAATCACAGCAGGAAAAGTTATTCATGAAGTTTAGACCAGTGGTCTCAGATTTGTGGAGTTTGACCTGCGACTCCGACGACCGGAAGCATAGCCACCGCAAACAGGTCCGCTGTGGAAGCCCGACTTGGCCCGCAGGACCGAGAAGGACTCAGGTGGATCAGCGCAGCACCACGACAGTTGCTTTAAGGTATGGGCATCCGTTGAAGAGGAAGCAGCAACGACAGTACGGCAGGCTTTGATCCTCACAAGATGGCCGACCCATTTTCCACGGCACCTGGAGCAATGTTTATTCATTTATTTTATTTATTTAGTCAAAGTCAAAGTCAACTTTATTGTCAGATCTGCAATATGTACAGTGCAGGACATACACAGGACCGAAATTGCGTTTCTCTCAGTCCCTCGGTGCAACAGTAAACATCTAAAC